>CAKNYM010047520.1:115013-133032 GCA_932195095.1 Andricus curvator | reverse complement strand
TCGTGAGAGGAAAGGGGACTCATGTTAAAAAATCAACCCATCGTGAGTGGCAAGGGGACTCACGCTACACAACCACCCCATCGTGAGAGGCAAGGGGACTCACGCTAAACAAGCACCCCATTGTGAGAGGCAAGAGAACTCACGTTAAAAAAGCAACCCATCGTGAGAGGCAAGGGGACACACGTTAAAAAAGCAACAAACCCCATACCCATATCCCCAAAAACCTCACACCCTACTATACCAATTCCTCACTTGGTATTTTTTTTAATTTTACTGCAAATCCTGACGTGCTGTCTCAATTCTGCGAATGGTTTTGTGTTCAGCGACCCTAAAAACATAAAGTACACCTATTAGAATTCCAGTAGACTCCTAAATCCATTTTGTGGTCCTGTGTAATAATTATCATGTTGTCCATCTCCTTCGTTAAATATTTAACTGTTTTGTTCAAAATTAAATATTATTTTGTTAATTTTTTTTTGTTTAATTCTTATATAACACGCTGGTTATCAAATGCCAGTCATCGAGATGGTGGAAAAAAATCAGATTAAGCGCAGCAGCTCTCTGAAGAGAAGATCCACAAGAACATGTTTAAGCGGCATACTTCTTAACCAACTTTGTTTTACATTTCTATAAGAATTTGATATTTTGACACTCATAGAGTTATATTACGTGTTTTTCTTACAATATGAGTGTCGTTGCATGAATCTTAAAATTGTTTTTCATTATTTTTGTTTATAACTCAGATTCAGGCCATAGTACTTTTTAGTCATAGTTATTTTCTTCAAACGCGTTGAACTTGTAGAGCATTTCCTGTTAAAATAGCTTTTTTGAAACAAAACTTCATGAAAAGGAATTTGTATTTTATTAAAAGAATTCCTTTTTACTCCAAGACAGCTGATCACGAAATAGACAATGTGCAACATTAAAATCTGTTACTGAAAAATTTATTGACATAGTTTTGCAAGTATGTTAATTTAGTTCCAAAATAAATTGTTTACCTAAACTTTTAGACCTAAAATCGGGTTTTCAGTAGGCGAGTTACCTTCGATACGAATACCAGTTTTGCGTTAGTACAGACTTTTGGTACAGGCACAGTACCATTTGCAGTACCGTTACAGTACTGACAGATAACTTCCAGTCGAGTGACATTTTGTACGAATACCAGTACCGCGCCAGTACATACTTTCAGTACAGGCATATTAACATTTCCAGTACGGCGCCAGTACAGACTTTCGGCACAGGCATAATACCATTTCCAGTTCCGCCCCCGTACCGACAGTCAACTCCCAGCCGAGTGAAATTTCGTACTAATGCCAGTCGATTTTTTCTTAACTTCGATAAATCAAGGTCAAATTTTTAAATTTTCAAAAAATACTTATGACCAGCAGCAGAGGGTATCCACTAAAAAGTTCCAAATTTCACCCCCTCCAACTCGGGTACTATTTGGCAAAATACAGGAAAATATTTTTTGTTAAAATAACCATCCTGTAGACTCAGCCCGAATTGAGCTCGATCGGACATATCCGATTTTCAGTTTGGGATATTTGGGAAATAATGTCCCATATCAGGTAAAAATAGTTCATTATCATAGTAAAAATAAATACTTAAAGTTATATTCGACTTAATTTCAGATTTTACTTGAATTAAAAAAAGCACTTATCTTACATAAGATTTAAGCATTTCTCGACTGAAATGAAGTAAACTATTTATTCTATTTTTAAATATACAGTTCGGAAAGTAAGTTGGAGGCAACCTGAAATAACGTGTAAGGCTTTTGTTATCTAAAATCAAGAAGTACGCCTTACGGAATTTCAGTTTGACTCTGCCTTAATCGCGCCGGCACATGCGCGCGATGTGGTCTTGGTATTCTGCTCCGTTTCTATAATCTAATCCGCGTTTCAAGTGACGCTTTGTCGTAAATCTCTAGAATTCTGGAACACTACCGGAGTTTTATGTGTATCTTAAATAGATAGTATTTAGTTAATAAGTCACTCGTGAACTGTCCATTTACTCTTTTTTGAAGTCAAAACTGCATTTTTTGTTCATATGTTTAGTGTAAAGTTGAATTTTCGAAGAGCGCACATTTGTTCTATGTCAAGATTCTCATCGAAAAGTATGATTGTATAGTGGTGTTCACATTAATAAAATAGTGAGTTCGAGATTCTTGGTACAGACAAAGTGTTCTACTTGCGAATTTATAGAAAATCCAAAAAGATTTTATAAACATTATCTTTATAATTTACGTTATTTCAGGTTAGGTCTCACGAGTTACACGAGGGGGGGGGGGGGTGGAGAGATCCATAATTTCAGTATAAATATGCGACTTACTGTCAGCAAGGAGAGTCCTTCATTCAAGGTCATCTCAACCTTACACTACCTTTTCAGTATAAACATCGTCTCAATTGCAGGTCCTTACTACCCTGAGAAAAATGGATTATACGAACTGGATAATAGAATTGAAGAATAATACACCGTATAGAAAAGTATATTAGCGCGTATAATCTATAATATTTTTCTAATATATGAAGATGTTACCAAATATAATCTCTAGATGTTAAATTCTTATAATCTTCAGGCATTAAATTGTAACATCTCAGATTTTAAAATATCCAGGCGTCTGTGTAGTATCAGATGGTACGTCGCATCGTGGCACGTGTCATGTGCATTCGTTCGCTTTAAAACAAGTAATAATCAAGTTATAAAATGATTATTAGTGCTAAATCATACGTGATTTAGATTTAGAAAATGGATAAGTTCATATTTCTTTTCATTACACATCACTGCCACTTGTAAAAGTGCAGAAACTTAGCCTCCTTTACTCTCGTTTTTTGTAGTCTCATGATAGCCACTTTCCTGCTTATTGTGTGTTTAAAAAATTGAAATTTGTTTCCAGTTCTACTTCCGAGCTCGTCTATCAAAATTTTGTATAATTTTATAGATAAGTTTGCAAAAATTATTATATACATTTCAGGTTATCTAATGTACCAGGATTCTAATATGGATATTAGATTTTTAAATCTTGGATTATAGATTTTATTATCTCAGATTATAGATAGATTGTAGTTCTAATAATCTGGATCGCTGTCCCATAGTTAATAGTCCAAGATTATATCCGGCAACATATTTTTTATTATCGGGTATAATCCTTTTTTCTCAGTGTACCTGAATTACTGGCCTTTATTACCTTAATTGTAGGGCTTCACTACCTGAACTTCAGTCTTTTTGTTTGCTTACTTTAATTATCGAAACACATTCTTATTTTCATGTTTCATATGCTTTTTTTTGTTACAACTTAAAATAATTCCAATTTTCGATTTAAATTAAGCGTTTGTATTTTCTGTGCAAATCCTATAACCAGATCTTTTTAACTTCCACTAAACTGTCTTCCATATTCGCTACTCTTCAATTAGTTTCGTAAACTTGATAAAACTTATTTATCTGTGTGGGCCTGTGTCATTTTAAGCGCTTTATGTCATTGGACTTTGTAGGTTAGGCCACTTGAAGATTCTCAAGGCTTTTTAAACTGCTAATGGGTCGATTTTAACCATTTTTCCAGAGCCAATTTGCCGTCACTGTCTCAATGCAGCCCTGAATGCATCACCTTTTTTTCACTAATCTATCTTTATTTCACTAATTAAATAATGCACTAAAACACTAGATGATAGTAAATAAGATCCACTAATTGGAAATAGTAAAACTATCACCATTTTCGCAGTAAAAGGCTACTAATGAAGTAGCAGAAAGCTAAACAATCACTATTTCAGCAGTGAATCATTCAAGCACTAATTCAATTAGTGAAATTTTCACTATTTCAGGTTCAGCGAGTTGAAAACTTTATTCTAATATACAAACTGCGTGCATACAAAGTTGCACTGTTTGCAACAGCATATAATAAAATTGCAGGCAGGGTACGCTCACAAGCTGTAATTGCATACAAATTGGGCAAAGGCAAACGATGGGGCCGATTACAGCCGAGCGATTCCATCAGTCACCGAATACGGTAGGAGTTGAATAAGCCGTATATACATATACCCATACTAATCTACACCGCCTATCTCACTGTACGTTCCCATACATATCTATACATTTTAATTTTTTACATGTGCACTTGTGTGTATCAGCGTGCATATTTATTTTGAATAAGGTGCGCACTGCTTATATTCAGTTATTCGTCATCGTGCTGTCGTGAACACCGTAAGGCCCAGCCCTCGTGGCTCGCTCCCTCCCATTCACCCCACCGCCGATGAATCCGCGTTGAAGTCCAAATAAGGGGAAATCCGAAGGTGAATTAAGGCCCCTCCACTCGATGTGGTGCCACGAGTCGTACGGATCTTCGCTTCGTGTCCTATCGTTTCGCGGCGTCGAGCCATGATTCCCTGATCTCACCTCCGAAAGGAGAAATCAGCGCAAAAAACCGCACGAACCGCAAAATTTTGCAATCTCGCCACGACCTCAAGTGGGAGGAGTCAGGATAGTGTTTTTAATGGCGGATTTTTGCTAGACGCCAATCACATTTGGCTTTTTATTTACTTTACCAACACTCGCGTCCGCACACGCATGGGCCAGTGGCCGTGTCCGCACGCGACCGCGCGCGTGCCAACTATGCGTGGGAGAGAGATGAACAAAGAGGGAATATAAATAAGGCCAAAGAAAAAGAGACTTTCCATGCAAAACGAAAACATGTAAGGCACACAAGTGATATCCTTCATTTTTTGTTCTTCTTCAGTGCGAAGAAAGCCCTGAAGAAGTGAACTGCAATGTTCACGAAACGTCGGCAAGATTCATAGTTTCGCACACGATTGAAACCCGAAAAAGCTTTAAATTTTAAATTTATTATAATGAATCATCGTGAAAGCATTAAATCTACCTATATACTGTTTCTATAGATTTAATTGTGTAGTTCCTCTTCATCGCATCTTCAACCTTTTTCAGTTCTTGATAAAATTTAGATTTAAATCCTTATATACTTTAATCTATATCACCTTTTCCATTATACTCGTATAATAACCAAACAATTAAACAATTTTTTAGATTATTCTTGGACATGGTACCTTGTTATATATGTCGTAGGCATTTGGAGATTCAGCCGACTGCCGGCGTTCAGAAGAATTTGGGACGAAATCTATACCCGGCGTCCAAGTGCCTGGTTTATTTAGGCATTCAGAAGATTCACTCAGCTATTCTTCTGAAGTCCTGACACGTTTGAGGCAATTACAAGAAACCAAACATAGAGTACTAGAACACATTAAGTAGCAATTTGCGATATTATTTTTATGTTCCTTTTAATTTGAGTCTATGTTTTCACAGATTTCGAGAGAAAACATTTATTTTCTTATTTGCCTTATTCTAATTAGTTTAATAGTATTATAATTATCAACAATAAAGAAAAATGTAATTAATTAACTAACCATTAAATTAAAAAATCTTTATAATAATTAAATAATTAAATGATGCACTTATAATTAATGATGATAATAACTATAAGTATAATAATTATTGTTGCATAATTATATCCACTCATTTTTTTTTACTTATTATCACTTACTACATCATACCATTAAGCCATTTCCCTTTCAGGGTAGGCGTGACACTTCCCGATTCGGGTAGTGTTTCTAGGTTGATAGCTTGAAGTAAAATAACTACAAGTGTGGGCTCACCACACCCACGATGTGTCAACAGCACTCGGTTTTCTCGAATGGTCACCCATCCAAGTACTAACCGCGCCCAACGCTGCTTAACTTCAGTGATCTGACGAGAACTGGTTTTTTCAGCGTGTTATGGCAATTTTATTTATTCAAATTGTAAATTGTGCAACGAAAATCGTAAACACTGCTATTTTACGTTATAATATTCAATAAATTCCACAAAAAACGCGTTCAGAGCTCAAATGATGCATGTTAAATGCTAAATTTAGCCTGAAACCTGCAAATTCCTACAACCAGTGCAGAAATTGCAGAGTGGCCCTGGTCAACACCAGATCTGGCAAAATCTGGCCCCAATCGGGTATCCCAGTTAGGGCCAGACTCGAAATAAAACGCCTAATCCGATCAGGGCCTGACTGGGCTATCCATAAGGAAGGCCCGATCTGGCCCTGACCAGGCCCCTTATAATTTTTATGTATAAAAATATTATTAAAATATAATTTATGTAATAAAAAAGTAAAAAATTAATTAAGAATATTAAACATTATATAAATCTTTTGAAAAATACTCTGAAACTTGCCGTTAGATTCATGTATTTTTTTGAAAATTCATTTTTTTTTTATAGAACATTAATCTTCTTGGTCGAAAATTTATCCTTTTTGGTTAACAATTTAACAATTTTGTTGAAAATTGGTATTTTTCCTCAAAGTTAATTTTTTATCAGAGTTTTTATCTAAAAATTCAACTATTCCATTTTCAGTTGAAACTTTATCATGTATATTTTATGAGATAAAAATTGGACTATTTGGTAGGAAATTTAAGAATTTTGTTGAAAAGTCGTCTTTTTGGGTATGAAATTAATCTTGTTTGTTTAAAATTCAACTTATTAATTGAAAATTCAACGATTTGGTAGAAAATGCATATTTTCTGTTAAAAAGTCGTCTTTCTGGGTAGAAAATTATTCTTCTTTGTTGGAAGTTCAACTTTTTTGTTGATAATTCAACTATTTTGTTAAAAATTCATATATATTTTGTCAAAAAATCATATCCTTGTGGGTATAAAATCATTCTTGTTTGTTGAAAGTTCAACTTTTTGGTTGATAATTCAACTATCTTGTTAAAAATTCATATATTTTGTTAAAAAGTCGTCTTTCTGGGTAGAAAATTATTCTTGTTTGTTGACAGTTTAACTCTTTGGTAGATAATTCAACTAGCTTTTTGAACATTTATCTTTTTTATTGATAATGATCTTTTTTGTTGAAATTTTTTTGTTTTTGTTTTTAAGTCACTGTTTTCTAAAATATTAGACTTGATAGCTCAAAAGTTTACTCTTTCGTTGGAAATTCAGCTTTCATGGTAGAAGAGTTAGCTTTTTTGGCTGTAAATGAACTTTTATGATCAAACATCAACTGCTTTCTAAAAATTTGTTTTTCTTCTTGAAAATTCTAATACTTCATTGAACTTTAATCTTTTTTGTTTGAAAATTCGACCATTTGATTAAAAAGTTTTTTCGCACGTGGAGCAAAGAATAAAAAAGTTAGGTTATAATGCCAAAAAGTTACAGCATTAAGTCTATACGTACCTTTATAGCATACTAAAAAGAAGAGTGGGATCTTTTTGTATAATTCGTCCCAATTCTGGATCCCAATTCTCAATCTATTTAACATTTTCACGCAAAGTCGAACAATAGATGATCTTCAAAATGTCGACGCTTTCTCGAAGTTCACATTTGGAAATCTTGGAGAGCTGTATAATTCTAGTGGATAATTCTAGTTTTATACGAATACCTCACCCCGGTCGAAAAACTTTGCGTAAATGATTAACGGGGTGAATTGATAATTATTTCAAGCGATTTATCCACATGACTTTACCGGTTTATCTGTTTACTGTTCGTCACTTTTACAAAGTTGTCTTCCTTCCGTCCGTTCGTTGCCAAATAATCGAACGGAAGACTAATCGAATACATTCGAGATTAGCGCGGCAAATTCAAATCTAAATAAGTATAAACTCTAAACAGATTTAAAGAATACCTACAATAATTAATACTAACTTGATAATTGTATATTTATTATATAATGTAGTGCGTCCGTAATCATACATTTTTAGACATTTTGTTCAAGTGAATTTAAGCTGTTTTCAGTTTTTTCTCGTTTCATATATTCTTTACATATGAGAAGTTAAATTTAACTAATTAACTTCAGATTAGTCACTGAACTGCAAATTAGTTGAATATTCACTAATTAAGACAGGGAGTAATTTTAAATTTGATTAATTCTAATTTTTAAACTTACTTTGATTTACAGAGGGTAGCCCGATGTGGCCCCGACCAGGACCACAACAGTAGCCATGATCAGGGCCGCCTTGAGATAAACCGATCGGAGCCACGTCGGGAATCAGGATCAATTTGGGCAATTTCTCCACGGGAACATATGGATATTTTGGCAAGTACCAGAAGGAAATTGTAGTATAGTATCCTAGTACCGGAAAACCCGATAATGATAACTATGTTCTGTACTGGCCTACTACTTACCAATTATTTGCACGGTACCAAACTAGTGTTCGCACTGGCCTGGTAATACGCAAGTAGTATGAACGATACTGGGCTAGTACCTTTTATTGTAATGGTCCCCGTACAGATGGCTCAGTACAATAAACGCTAAGGCGTAGTGTAAAATACAATTCTCAGAAAATTAAAGGCCCTGGGGTCCTATTCTTTTTATTTTTATCTAACAAGTAACCATGTGAAAATTGATTCCGATAAAAAAGTGAATTTTTTAATTGCGTTATTGCATTTTTTTATCGAACCAAAGCTTTTTAAGAAAAATAAACAAAAGTGAGGAAAAAATATATAATCTTCTTTGTTGATATTTTTCAAAATAAGTAGACATTTTAAGGTATTTTTAGTGACATCAAGGGACATCAGAGAATGTTACAGATGTAACATTCACACAAGAATTAAGAGATTTCGTAGGATATCAAAGATTTGAAGATAATTTCAAATATTTCGGTTAATATGCGGTTTGAAAGAATTTCCTTGAATTTCGTAAGATTTCAGTGGATTTCATAGGAATTATACGAGATTTTGTAAGATTTTTTCTCTAAGATTTTAGGATATCAAACAAGATTCCACAGGATTTCAGAGGATTTCCGTGATTCTGATAGATTTTAAAGGCTTTGAATAAGGTATTTTAATAAAATTCTCAAGATCTCAAAGGATTTTATAGAACTTTAAATATTTTAAGAGATTTCAAGGAATATCATCAGATTTCCTGAAATTTCACAGAATTTCAATGGATTTTATAATATTTAATGGATTTCAAAGGATTTTAAATAATTTAGGGTATTTTAAAAGATCCATACGAATTCTCAAGCACCTAAAAACATGCCGAGGAATTTAAAAAGGTTTCAAAGGGTTCGAAATATTTCAGAGTTGTTCCCAAAAATTCCAATTAAATTTGAAGAGCTTTAAGAAATTTAGAGGGATTTCCAAGGATTTTAATGATTTTAAGGAATTCAAATAAATTTAATGCGCCCTCTTAAATTGAACCAGTGAAATTTAATCAGTATTTTGAATTATCACTGGTGAGCCATTGATTTTCCAACTTTGACTAGGTGAACCAGTAAGTGAATTTACTAAAACTGAAAATTAAAAAAAAATCATAATATTTTTAACCTTCGAAGTTTAATCATTTTAAAAATGTTTAAAATTATCTGATTTATTATTAGAAACTTAAAAAATAATGAACTGAAGCCTAATTGAGCCGTTAATAATTAAAAAATTCTAAACTTCGTATCAAATTGAAATATTCTTAAATTAGGATCGCAAAAATTAATTAGTTCAAAAATAATAATTCTCAAATTCCGCGTCACGCTTTTTTGAAATTCATCGTTATAATTTTATGTGCAAAAGTAAGAACTTGAAAATCAAATACGAGGGTTTAACCACTTCGACTTTTCGTGTATACTAGTATACTTGTGATTACAAGGGATTTCAAAATATTACTGAAGATTAAATGGGATTAAAATTGAAAAACGAAAGTAAAAAAGACATATCAAAGTCACTGCCCAGGGGGAAATTGACCACCGGCGCGGTACCGCGCCAGTACCGCCGGGCGGAGTGCGGTACTGGCGCGGTACTTGTGGAATACTGGCATGACTACTGGCTTTATACCGGTAAAACCCCTAATGATAACAATGTTCTGTACTGACTTGCAGTATTTGGCCTGTACTGGGCTAGTACTTACAGTTGGTACTGGTTCGGTAACCTCTGTCAGTACTGCAGATTATTACTGAACAGGTACTGGTCAGACTCCAAGTGATAACGAAGGCATGTACTGACTTGCAATACTGGGCCAGTGCATACCGATGGTACTGGCGTGGTACTGGTAAAACACCTAATGATAACTAAGGTCTGTACTGACTCACAATACTGGGCCAGTACATACCGTTGTTCTTGGCGCGGTACTGGTAAAAGGCTAATGATAATTAAGTTCTGTACTGATCTGCACACACCACTACGACAAAAAGGTATTTAAAAAATAAATATTAATTGATTGCGAGTATTTTGACTTTGAATATTAATGATCCTGTGTAGAGTGAATACATATATTACATTTTTAAATATTATATTACAAATAAAATTTGTAACGCTACGGGGTATCGAACCTACACCTATACCTAAATCTATCGCCTAGCAGTCGGGAGTCTTAACCATTGCGCCAAAACCTACGAGTTGAAAATAGATGAAAAAGCCATCCTCATAAGCTACATACATACATACATTGATTAGCAGTTCGAACTCGAAAGTTCATTGCCTCACTACCCGATTCGGGTAGTGTTTCTAGGTGGATATTTACTACCAATGTGGGCCCACCACACCCACGACGGGCCAACAGCACGCAGGTATTCCTGAACGGTTAGCCATCCAAGTACTAACCGCGCCCAACAATGCTTAACTTCAGTGATCTTACGAGAACTGGCGTTTCCAGCTCAAAAAAGTTAAAAACACCAAGTTTTAAACTCTTTTTTTCTATTTAAATATTTATTATTATACGACGATATGTAAATGTAAAATATACGAACTGTTAACAGGAATATCTATAAAATAATGTTTAAATAAATAATTAAAATTGATTACAATTTTTCTTCGTGTAATATTTCGTTTCTGGCGTTTTAGACTACTTTACAACTTTCTACAATGACAGGAAATGTAATTTTTTATGAACATTTAAATTTTTTAACGACGGAACTTAGAAATTTGATCGTGAACTTTGACAATTTTTCAATAACAAATTTGTATTTACAGTTTTTAGACATTTTAGAACACGTGAACCATATTTTTAAACGTATTTAAAATTTTATTTAAATATTTATACTGTCGGCATAGTACAGCGCCGATCGTGGAGCCAGCCGTTAGCCAGTATTGGGCGAATGGCCGATTATCTGTACTGGTGACCAGTACTGGTCCAGTACTGCGACGGTGGTGAACTCCGGCGGAGTACGGAAAATTCTACCTGTGGTAATTGTCACCGTTTTTTACTGAGCCCGTAAAGTGCCAGTATTGAACCGACGCTTGGCATAAATGCGGGAAATAAGGGTAGACAGCTGCTTGCTTGGTGAGCATTGCTTGTATTGCGCCAGTATGCAGGCGACGCTTGCCTCAACTTTGGCAAATAAAGGTTGGCCATTGTTAGCGTTTTCAGTACTGGGCCAGTTGTGAACCAGTATGATGCCAACCGTTGGCGAAACTCTTGCATCGGTATTCTACCAGTAATGCCAGTCAGTACTGGGCCAGTATTAAACCAGTATGATGCCAACCGTTGGCGGAACTCTTGCGTCGGTATTCTACCAGTAATGACAGTCAGTACTGGGCCAGTTGTAAACCAGTACTATGCCGATGTTTGGCACAGTACTAACATACAGTACTGGTATTTCTTCTCTATTACAACTGGCGCGGTACTGCACCGGTCGTGAACTCTGGCTAATATCCGACTTTTCCCCCTGGGTAGTAATATAAGAGACTGTGTCGTACACATACGACAATTTAAAAATTTAATCTCGGAATTAATGATTTTAAGAACTTAAACGATATCGTCAGTAAATTTGTGCACAGACCATTCAAAATTAAAGTTTAAAGCATCGACTCCAGTTTTTATTTTCACGATTTTTCTAAATTGGCGGGCGTGATAGCAAAAAGACTAAACTGCCTATTGAATCAAACCAAAGTTTTTTCTTTTCAGTATTGAATTCTCTTCTAAGTGAACTGAAAAGATCGTTAAAAAAGTCATTTTAAATCACTTTTATAGCACGTTTAATTACTCTTTTTTCTTAAAATAAAAAATTTTCAAACCTGAAAAAAATTATAATTTCACAATTTTTTCTGCTTTGTCTTAGTTCACCCAGAAGAAAAATATATGCTAATAGAAATTTTTTTTGTTTTTTTTGTTTCAGACAAGAATTACGAGCTGCATATTTCCCGCCGATTGGAGACTGCAGTTGCAAGGTGCTCATGGAATAGGCTGATGAATTTGCAGTAAGTCATTGTTTCATGTTTGAAAATTTGTGTTATACATTTAAAATATAGATTAAAATATACCTCAAATTTCACTGGGCTCAGTCGTTTTTTCCCGTCCAAAAAAATTCTCCAAAAACATCGTTTTTTGGGCCCAATAAAGCCGGATACCCGCTTAAAATGTTAATTTTCGTTTGTTTTTTTGGATTTTGAAAATGCTATAACTGATAATTTTCTTTTTATCGAATAAAGTCATTAGGATAAATTGTTTGAGTTTTCGAGTACTGCGTATAGCCGTACATAGAATATTTAAGTCTTGAAAAAGATGGTCTAAAAAATTTTGCAAATGCTCTGTTTTAATTTTCATCCAAAATAGCTGGTTAATGAAATTGTTATTTCTTTTCGGTCCCTAAAAGCGTGTGCCGAAGCACAATCCAATAAGATTAGTCTTTCAAAAGTTTCGGTATACAGACGACAACGAGGACGACAACGACGCGACGTCTCGAAATGTAGAGATTTAAAGAAATCTGCAATACTCAGTTCTCACATAAAACTAATACCTTCTCATTATGATGAGAATGTAATAGTTCATTATTTTTTGTGCGACCAAAATTTGAATTTTCGATTTTTCAAACAAATTCAAAAAGTTCTTATGATAATCTTGTAAGGCTTCAAAAAGAACATTTTTCTTCTCCTGAGTGTTTTTTTGATATCGTGCGTTAATTGGCTTAAAATTTTAACTTTCGTTTCTTTTTTTGGATTTTGAAAATGCTATAACTCTAATAATTTTCTTTTTATCGAAAAAAGGCATGAGGATAAATTATTGGAGTTTCTGAGTACTACGAATAGCCGTACATAGAATATTTAAGTCTTGAAAAAAATCGTCTAAAAAATTTTGAAAATGCTCTTTTTTAATTTTCATCCCAAATAGCTGGTTAACGAACTTCATCTTCCTTTTCGGTCCTGAAAACCTATGCCACAGAACAATCCAATCAGATTAGTCTTTGAAAAGTTTTTGTATCCAGACGACAATGACTTTGACAACGACGCGACGTCTCGAAACATGGAGATTTAAAGAAACCCGCGATAGTCAGTTTTCACAGAAAACTAATACCTTCTCATTATGATGAGAATGGAAAAAATTTAATAATTACGAAAAATAATTATTTGAACAAAATTTTTCGTAATTAATTTTTTTCTTAACTTGGCTTCTCAACGATTTTTTAAAAATGGTTACATTTTAATAAATCATCAATTATTATTTGTTGGAAAAAATATTCCCTACAACTCTACTATTTCTAGTTTTGAAAATAAGTATACATTCTTTAAATATGTTTTTAATTGTTTTAAAAATGTATTATACAAAAAAAAATTGTTTTAACGATTTGAGGCACAGGAAAATGAGGTGCCGGTTGCAATAAGGTAGACCTGCCCAGATAGGGGAAAACGAATCATTTGCCAGATGGGATTTTTCCACCACCACCGACCTCTACTCATTCAACTTCACGAGAGCGACCACCCCTAAAGCCTCTGGACCGAAGAAGAGGGAAGTTGTGGTGGAATTCGAATATGTGGCAATTGAGTCGATTTCCCCTATCTGGACAGGCCTGTAGAATTCTTTTGCTGGAGTGGGAAGGCCCTTGAGCACTCGAAAATAAAGTCTTGAATTTTGATTTTGGAAATATATATCCTAAGTGAAAATTTAATTTCGCATCTTTTTCTCCTTATAAAAAAAAGTTGTAGCTTCTTAATTTTTCGAATTATTTACGGAAAACTGTTTTTTCTTTGATTGAAATATTTTTCACTTAAACTCGCAACAAAATGGGAGGTTTTTGATATTTTGTAATAAAACTTATCAAAAATATGCATTTTCAATTTTCTACAACCGATGAGGTTAGCAAAAGTTCAAAATAATAATTTGAAAAATTGTTTTCTCCAAGTTTTCTGGAGAGTTTTAGATCAATTTGAATAGTAGTTAACAAACTGTTGATGTTTTAGTTAGCCAGCGCGATGGAATTTACTCCGCGTAGACTACGGCTCGGCCGGTAAGCCGCTACCCGAGCGTTAGGTGCAACTGTGCCTCACAGCCCTTTGAAAATTTTTAATTAAAAACACAGCGAATATTCAAATAATTTTTTATTAATAAAAATAAGTAGTTTTCAATGTTATAACCGTTTTCACTGTTTCATTTTATTTTTTCAATTTTGTAAGAAGCGCTTTCATAAATGGTTGGACCAAAAGTAGAATATTTGTCCAATAATTATTTTTCTCTATAATTCACATTTTCTCCCTGCACAATAATAATGTATATATCCAATAATGTCATCATTAACATTACTCCGATAATTAAAAATATATTTAAACATTTTTTTCAAGACATTTTTCAAGTATTGTAAGCAAGAATTAATTGACTAATTGATTATTACATACCGCATTTCTGTTACATTTTAGAACATTTTTTTCCACACTGAGAAAAAAAATTTTTGGATCCAAAGAAATGCATTTCTTTGATTGTATTCATTTGAGCCAAAAAACATTTGTACTTAATTGTACTAAATATTGTTTAAAAGCAACAAACTCGTGCATTGATTCAAAGGAATCATTTCTTTGGGCGCCATTTCTTTGAAATAAAGAAATATTTCTTGGCCTCAGAATATGAGATAATTAACTCAAGGAATTGATATCTTTAAAACTAAGAACCTAGTTTCCTTAAATCTTGCTTTCGCATCCAACGAAATATTTTTTTAGCTCAATAATTTTGAGCCTTTGAATTAAAAAATATTTCATTTGAAATAAGTAACTCATCGATGCGTGAAACAAATATTTTGGTTTCTTTGAATCAAAGAAATATTGACATAAATGAAAGCAATATTAATTAAGTGAACGCGATATTTCTTTCGTTCTAATAGAACGTGTCATTAGTCGAATAAAGTAATTTGTTCACTCAAGTAATAATTTATTCACTTGGAAGATATGTTTCTTTTAATAAATAGAGTGAAGCGATTTATGTCCAATAAATATTTCCTTCAAGTGAAGAAATATATTTTTGAAATAACTTCATACACCATTCGTTCGAAAAAATATTTTGGTAAAATTCCTTATTTGTACTGAGTAGTTCAGACATATACCGCCAGATGCGCCGATTTTATAGTCTCACAATAGAAATGGATTCTCCAGTCTTTAACTTAGCCATACATTTTCACCGTAGATATAATCTGAAAAATGTGGTGATTGGTGTTTATCGGTCTTCCTAAGCATTGGTCAGTTGGTCTTGCTTGAAATTCTTTTTCCTACTCCGCGAAAATGAAAATAAATATATTGTTATAAATTATAATCATTATAATTGCATTGACTATTTTTTTTCAATGAATGGCCCTGCTTCATTTTCATACTTTAACTATTCAACATTTTTAAACAATAGGAGAACTTTCTGTTTAAGTAAATTGTTCTTTGAATCAATTAATATTTTCTCAACTCTGTTACGTCTTTTTTTAAAACAATATGCCGCATCTTAGAAAGAAAGAAATATTTATTTCCGTTGAAAAAAATTTCTTTGTTGCAAAGAAATGTTTAGTTTACAAAAAAATACGCTTATTCGAATCAAAGAATCGTATATTTGGTTCAAAAGAAGCTTTTGCTCAGTCCGAGTTACATTTATTTGTATGTAATAATTATCGTCTTGGACTTACACCATACTTCTTTACATTACGGAACTCACCTATCATATCAAATACTTATTTATTACAGTCAATAACAAATCTATTTCACTCAACGCATATTTTACAGTGTCGAGTAAGTATTTCTATGCCTTAAGCATGGCGTTCCTCAGATCCAAACAAAAGATTTCTTTAATCTGAAGAAATATTTCTTCGGCCATATTCTGCTCTACCATTTATTTGAATCAAAGAAATTTCCTTTGATTCATATAAGTTTTTTTTTCAGTGCACAAACTTTCATGCTTCGTTCGTTTTCTATCATTCGTAGGTTTCAAATTAATTTCCATTTTTTAATTGGAAAACTTCACTATATTTAAATAATAGAACTTTGTATAGCTATTACAATAATTTAATCGAACAACCTTTATATATCACGTAATATTTCAACGATCTGCTCTGCTAATCGAAAGAGACCCAACTAAACTAATAGATTTTATTTTTGGTAAAGAAACAACCCACAAGCCTATATAAGTATATGTACAAATAGAGGTCAGACTGAGGACACGCCGAATACAACAAAAAAATGTAGAGAGATTATTTATTTTTAAGACATTTATGAAGTTCATGTTCCTAGAAGTACCACAATTAAGATATTTTTATCAGAGAAAAAGAACTATCTATTATAAATCATGATTTTCCATATTCTTCGTATTTTTATTACAAGATCTGGATCGGTTGTGAAGCACAGTTGCACCTATGTTAACGCTGTGGTAACGGTTTACCGGCCGGGGCGTAGTCTACGCGAGAGAAATTCCATCGCGCCGGCAAATTAAAACATCAACAGTTTGTTAACTACTATTCTAATTGAGCTAGAACTTTGCAAAAAGCTTCCTTGAACCTTTCTGAACAACTTTCTCGCTGACAGTTTTCGCTTCCTCAAAATTCGCTCGACTCCAGAAACGCTAGAAGTTGTTTGTGCACGAATTACGCACCGTCTTGGAAACAAATTATTAACAACTTTTTAAATAAACATTTTGAACTTTTATGTTGAAAAAGTATACTTTTTTGTCAAGGTCCCAAAGTTGTTTGAATAAAATTATTTTTCTCAGCAAAAAAGTATGTTTTCAGTATTGTATGCAGTATTTAAAGAGTAAATTATGTACCTAATAGTGAAACAGTTTCTTTATCCGAGCGAGAGTTTTGCAAACACGCGAGGATAAAAGGACATTTCACTCTTTGGTACATACGATACTTTATGAAAGAAAGGTATGATTTACAAGTTTATCACGTCTTTCATTTGAGGTTAGTTTGACGCGTCCCATAATCGTGCAGGGGTGACAGCGAAGGTGCATACGCGGAGAACTATTACTCTACTTCGCGACACTCCGCACATGCACATTCTCTGTCCAGTCCTCCTGACGTGTAAGGCGTAAGCGACTAGTTTCAGAATGAAAAATATGCTGATAAAGCGCGTAAATCACGCCTGCGTTACATAAAATACATTATGTACCAGATATTCATACAACTACCCCATTAATTTGGTAATTAAAAGTAGGCGAGTGACCGATGGGCAAAACTCAATTTATGATCACCTAAGTAACCGGTGTCATCCCGAGATAACGTCATCAGTGTATTAATATGCCACACGTACTAAGCCCCTCAGCGTTTATAGGTGGGTTATAGGTTATTTATATGATCAATTGAGGATCCGGATGCAATAAGGGGACGAGCGCTCGAAAACGCGAAAAAGTATTGTCCAAACGTCTTATGATATCGAAATTTTAAAGTTAAAAAAATTAAATTAAAAAAAATATGAGCTTGTAGAGAATGACAAGCCGGAACTTTTTTCTATTTAAAGTTTTTCTTTCCGATGTATATTTTTAATAATATAATTGAAAAAGGGATGACAAAATTTCGCCAAATTCAATTATTTTTTAAAACATAAATCGTCTCCACTCAGACAAATATTATTGAAACTATTTGAAATTTGGTACACATACGCATTATACCCTAGCGATGTCTACAAAATGAAGAAAAAAGTAAAAAATGTCAATTGTTTAATAATAATTAATTGCAAATCGAGACCTGACGGTAAGCACGTTTTTTTAGCTTCGGCGAAGAAAAGTATCGATGGAACTTTAGAGTTGAACCAACTTCCAGTGAAACATTTGTTCCTTACTATTGGAGGAAGATTTCTGGAAATTTTTAGAT
>CAKNYM010047520.1:89221-105013 GCA_932195095.1 Andricus curvator | reverse complement strand
CTTCCAAAAGGATTATTATAACCAAGCAGAAAATAAATACTACGACGATTGGGATACAAAAATCCCTCCCGACCTTTTGGATCACTAGCTCCAATATTGTCAGGAACTTCCATCATTAAATAAATTCAATATTCCCCGTTGGACAAGTCAATCGAAGTCAAATCTAGCCATAGAGTTGCATGGCTTCGCAGATGCATCAAGTAGGGCTTATGGAGCTGTAGTTTATGTACGCGTATTAAATGACTTACATGATGCTCACATTCCTTTAGTATATGCTAGATCAAAAGTAGCCCCAATCAAGACTATTAGAATTCCTAAACTGGAACTTAATGCCGCTGTTTTGTTGGCAAAAACGATTTTATATGTGCAAGAAGCCATGCAAATTTCTGGTGTCCCTATTTATTGTTGGTCAGATTCAACCGTAGTCTTGGGCTGGATATCTCAGCATCCTTCTCGTTACGAGGTCTTTATAGGTAACCGAGTCGCTGAAATACAGACTAAACTTCCTGTAGCTAAGTGGAGACATGTACCTTCAGAGCAGAATCCCGCTGATTATGCTTCGCGAGGTTTTCTGACATCTGATTTACTCTCTCTTAAACTTTGGTGGGAAGGGCCTCATTGGTTGAAAACGCATTCCACCACCTGGCCAGAACCACGTACGTGTTCAAGAGAACAAGTCAAATTAGGACTTCGTAAAGTTTCCGCTCATGTAGCCGTAGAAGAACCACCTGAATGGCAGTTTTCGCCAGAAACCTCATCATGGCCACGTCTATTACGTATAACTTTATATTGTTTACGCTTTATTCGTATTCGAATTATGAAATTACCTCCAGCAGAATTCCCTTATAATATGGCCACTGAATTTAATCTTGCTCGTAAATCTTGGATACGGTATGTCCAGAATTTAAATTTTAATAAGGAGATTCTTCGTATACGAGATAAAATTAAATTGCCACCAGGAAGTAAGTTAAAAAACCTCAATCCGTTCTTAGATGAAGATGATATTCTGCGGGTGGGAGGACGCTTAGAAACTTCAGTTCTTAGTTATGCTGAAAAACATCCAATTCTTTTGCCACAACATCGGATAAGCGATTTAATTATTGCCCATGCTCATCAACAAACTTTACATGGAGGACCTCAACTGACCTTGAGGGTTCTCAGGCAAACTTATTGGATATTAAGAGCTCGAAATTTGGTTCGAGCACATATTCATAAGTGTATACCTTGCACACGTGAAAGTGCCGCAATCCCTACTCAGATTATGGGAAACCTACCTACAGCCCGTATTACCAGATCTAGACCTTTTCAACACAGCGGGTTGAATTACGCAGGTCCCTTCCCTGTATTGCCAATTACTGGTCGCGGTCAACATACTAGAAAAGCCTATATAGCATTATTTGTTTGTCTTTCTACAAAAGCTGTGCATTTGTAGCTGGCCAATAACTATTCAACTGCAAGTTTTTTGGCGGCTTTTAAGCGATTTGCGGCCCGACGAGGCAAACCTAGTGATCTTTACAGCGATAACGGAACTAATTTTAAAGGCGCTGACAGGGAATTGAGACACGCTTTTCAAGCAATTACTCGCGATCAAGATTTAAAAGCTCGATTAGCCTCTGATAATACCACTTGGCATTTCATACCGGTAACTGCTCCCCACTTTGGTGGATTATGGGAAGCAGGCGTAAAGAGCGTTAAGCATCATCTCAAACGGGAGATAGGTAGTCACACTCTTTCTATCGAGGAATTTACCACTCTTCTGTGTCAAATTGAAGCATGTCTCAATTCTCGGCCAATCGGTCCGTTGCATAATGATGTGAACGACTTTGCACCTCTTACTCCGGGTCATTTCTTAATTGGCGGGCCAATAGTAGCCGTACCCGAACCCTCTGTCTTAGATTTAAGTGAAAATCGTAGTTTGAGATGGCAACAGCTTCGCCGTATGTTAGAACACTTTTGGCGTGTTTGGTCTCAGGATTATTTGCATACGTTACAACAAAGAAATAAATGGCAAACCTGTAATGAAGATATTGCAGTAAACGAAATGGTACTTATTAGAGACAAGCTTCTTCCACCCTCAAAGTGGAATTTAGGAAGAATTGTTGAAACACACCCGGGTAAAGATGGACATACGCGAGTTGTAACCGTAAAAACTGCAAATTCAATGTCTAAAAGACCAATCACGCAACTGTGTCGCTTACCTATAAGGTGTGCAACTCCACTTTGTTAATATATAAGAAAAAATAGACTGCCATTATGTAATGGCGGGCGGTACGATGCTTTTTTTGCGATTAAATTGATTTAATAAACACTAACATGTATGAAGGTAAAATATATTCGATCGCTTTCGTTCTCCAGTTGTCGATACGAGACGGGCGGTATGTTACGATTATCTTTATCATATTATATTCTGAATATTTCGTCAAAGCTAAGTCTACCAGAACACATTTCGAAACCTGTTTGTCAGTAGAAAATTTAATCGATAAATGTATATTTAGCACACTAAGCCTTATCGTATGAAGCACCTGTGCGAATCAACGAAATTCCTCACGTTACAGGATACGTAAACATGAGTCAGTCACAAATTTTCTGTAACCGAGGTGACATATAAGTGCGTGCTTGGTAATTATAAGCAAAATCGCATGTTAACGCGATGCTTTCAAATCAATTTCTGTACTCATTTACTTTCTTATTTTCACAATTGTGAGTTCTTAAAATGTCTCATTAAAGACACATAGTTCATTATAAAATTGTTGTTTTCACTGAACATTTTTCCTGACATTTTGTGTACGAGCAACCGGCATATTTACTTGATAAAAATCGAACTAAGAGATTCTCCCTTTGATGAGAAATGTAATTACTTTGACTTTCTATAATAACAATAAATCAAAAATTGGTTTGGTCAATAACAAAAAGCATTACTAACCTTTTTAGAATTTATTATTAACGAAAACAAGAGTTGTCTTCGACCCAGCCATCGATGCAAATTTTTACGCTTCATCTATGATTCGCGTAATATGACGGTAGAATTACCCGATGAAAAGATATCAAATATAAAAAATTCTTTGAAAGAATTACATGTAAATAAAATTATTTCCATAAGAAGAGTTGAAGAATTACTCGGTTTCTTAATATCATGTTGCTTGGTGGTAAATTACGGGCTAATGCATACGAAGATCTGTGAGAGACAAAAATACTTATCATTACTGCACAATAATAATAACTGTAATGCAAAGATGAAGATTTCGAGTAATTTGTATAATGAATTGAAATGGTGGACTTCACGATTTTTTATGCCTAGTCAACCGATCAGAAATAACTCGTTTGAGCTTAAAATCTTTAGCGACGCTTCCTTATCGGGGTGGGGAACGTTTAGCAAGGGAAAAAGAGTTTCGGGTCATTGGAAGGAAAGCGAAAAAGCGCATAATATTAATTACCTAGAACTACTCGCGGCGTTTTTTGGTTTAAAAATATTCGCAAATAATTTGAATCGGTGCCAAATTTTACTGCATATCGATAACACGACGGCTATCGCTTATATTAACAAAATGGGCGGTGTTCAATTTAAGAATCTCAATGAGATAACGCGACGGATTTGGTTGTGGTGCGAGGAAAGAAAAATTTGGGTTTTTGCAACATACATAGCCTCAAAAGATAATACAGAAGCAGACTTTGAATCTCGTCGGATACAATCAGTTTCCGAAATTGAATTATCAACACAAGCCTTTGAGCGCATTGTCGATATATTCGGGATGCCACAGATCTATTTGTTTGCTACGCGAGTTAACGCAAAGTGTAAAAAATACGTATCATGGAAAAGAGATCCTGATTGTTTCGCAATTGATGCTTTCACGTTAGATTGGAATCATTTTTTTTCTATGCATTTCCGCCTTGCTCGGTTATTTTAAAATGTTTACAAAAAATTAGAGACGAGGGGGCAGAAGGAATAATGGTTATTCCAGAGTGGCCAACGGAGCCTTGGTACCCATTATTCCACTTTCTTGTGTGATTTCAACTTTGTGAAAAATAAAATATAAACTGCAAGTTTCGACGAGCCAAATTTAATGCGTTTTTTAAAATAAACTCGCCGTAACTTTTTTTCGTTTTAACGAAAAGACTTAAAATTTGAACCCCAAGCGTATCATACTCTGTCGCTGCCTACAGAATTTTATTTGTGCATAAAAATCTCAATTGTTTAATAATATGTCGATGTTTATCAATAGCTATTTAATACCATGCTTTTTCACGTTCGGCGGGAAAAAGTATCGAGGGAATTTTGGAGTTCAAACAACTTTCCGCGGAGAAGTTCTTCATAAGGGTCTAAAGAAGTTTTCTGGAAAGTTTCAGATTTTTTAAGCGAAAAATGAGCGAGCCAGCGTAGGTTGATGTGAACGCGCGAAATCTGGACCGTCTTCCGTTCCGTCTCGAGCGTAAGCGTTTGCGAGTGCAAAAAGGGGTCTGGATCGAAAAACTTGTCCATCGTTCGTGATCGGGTAAAAGTATTATCCAAATAGGTTGTTAGTCTATCTTTATTATTTATTTTCTAAGTTGTTACTTCAAGGGCTCATCAATTTTATGAATATTGTATTTTGTATTATCTCCATTCTATCCATTTCCAATCAACCTTTCAGATGAGTAATCATTATAAATATTTTGAATTAGCCAGTTATTATTTCATATTCTCGAAAAGTTCCAGTAATAGTAGAGTATCTTCAACTTAAAAAAACTGAAAGGCAATTGTAAACCACTAAAACTCACGAATTGTCTTATGACTATTTCGGGATAAAATTTTCAGAAAAAAAGTTCGTGAAAATAAAAGAAGTCATCCTCCTGCCTTGGTATTCATTTCTTTGACTTTTTCCAGTTTTTTTAAACTGACCCATGTAGAGATTTTGTCTTGCAAACTATAAACTAAGAAAAATTCCTGGTAAATCGTCAACTGAGTTTACTTAGTTGGCAAAAATAGTTAATCCAACTGCTTCCTTATTTATTGGTAACTAAATTCTTAGTCAAATTGACTGCTTAAACCATTCATGTTAGCTAATGAAAATACATTAGGGCCTTAAGGAATCAAGAAGAGTAGTTCTAATAAATGTTTTTATTTTTACTACTTTTCTCAGTAAGATTAAATAAGAATTTGGTTGAAATAACTCGTTTCTTAGTTATTGCAACTAAGAAAAGTAGTTAAACGTTATTCCAAGAAAGCAGTATTGATTTCTTGAAAATTCATCTTTTTAATTAATCCTTTTTCTTTAAAAAGACTACTAATGAATTTTTCGTTCAGAATGCATCTATTTTAGTTGAAAATTATACTATTCAACTGTTTTGTTGAGCATTAGCCTTTTGGATAGAAAATCTACCCTTTTGAATTGAGAATATATCTTTTGGTAGAAAATTCATCTTTTTTGGTTGAAAATTTGTCCTCAATGGTTAAGAGTAAATTATATTTAATCAAAAAGTCTATTCTTATATTTTTGGTCCGGAATATTGTTGATTAAAAATTTTACTATCAGGTTTAAAATGTAACTATTTTGTTGAAAATTCATCAATTTTTTTCAATATCCGTCTTTTTGGATGAAAAATTCATCCTTTATGGTTGCAAATTTTTTTTTTGACCAAAAGTCATCATTTTTAGTTAGAAATTCATCTTTCTTGGTTGAAAATACAACTGTATTCTAAAAGATTCGTCATAACTTTTTTGTTGAAAATGCATCTCTTTTGCTTAAAAGTTCAACGAGTTGGTTTTAAATGCAACTGTTTGGTTAAAAATCAATTTTTCTAGTTGAAAATTCAATTATTTGGTATAAAAATCGACTTTTTGTTAAAAGTCCGTGTGTTTTGTTTGAAAATTATTCTTTTTTGGTTGAAAAGTCGGCAGTGTATTTCGATTTTAAATCTTATTTTCTTAAAAAATCATCCTATTTCTCCTGGTTAGAGAGCATTTACGACTGTGAAGTCTGAAATCATTTTTGCAATAATTTACATTATATTTTTACCTTAGGGTTCTAATATGTTTAATTATTTTAAAAATTTGCGTACAAGATATAACGTCCAAATCTGAGCCAAGTATCAGTTTTCAATAGAAAGACTGAATGAGATATTATGTTCTTGTAATCTGTGATGTTTTCACGCTTAATTATATTATGACATGAACAATTAATTCGTTAGGCTTAGTTATCATTTACGCAATCAATAATAATTGAAGTAAATTAAATATTGGTTTTCTGTATTATTATAAATATAAGACAAAGCATTGTACATAATATAATTATTATAAATTTAATATAAATTTATTATAACTTTACTATATAATTCTGATGAAATAAATTTTTTTTGAACATTCTTTAAGCAAAATCGTTGTTAAGAATACATTTCGTATATTAAGATTTCAATCACCTTTAATAATTATTATTTAGTATCTTAAATATGCAAAAGTGTACATTTAATTATTACTTGAGCATTTATGCAATTATGTATTGTAATTTCCTAAATCTTCTATTCAAAAATTATTATTTTCTGAACTCACTTCTGTAATTTTTGTTCAAGTCCAAACCGTGATTCTTTCTAGAAACTAGATAAAATCTGGACAGTCTTCATATATTCAAAATCCTAACGAACTCCTAGATAGCGCCAAGACTGGGACTAGACAGCAGAAGGGTGGACGTAGTGAGCTCCAAAAAAAATGAAAATAATTTTACACATTTATTTTTACATGGATAATTTTTTTCAAAATTATTAATCAAACTTAATATACAAACGCAATTTATTGTCTCATTTCCTATATTCCAAATTTTGAGAGCGATATATCATTGCGTTTGGACATGGTGAACACCAAAAAAAATTTTCATAACCGAGGACTGGTTTGGTCACGTGGTCACCGTAGAGCATGCCCTTAATACTGATATCTTTACCGCGCATTCCACGCGCCACGCGTCAACATTTGACGGAAAGTCAAATACTTTTGCTAAGTTTTATGACCGTGAAATAACATTCAGCAAAGATATCTTTGCTAGAGCTATTCTTAATAACTATGCCTTGTTTTCTCTATCATAATGTAAACTTAATGTAAACCATAATGTAAACTTAATGTAAACTTAATAAAATCACGAAGGACGGTACAAAGGGCCAACTTACTTTTTTCGTTTTAGCGTCGTAACTGCTTTGAACAGCTACATGTGTATTTGATCATGAGGAAGAGGAGTGTAATGTAATTAAATGATTAAACGAACTTACCTGTAAGTGAAGTTCTATCATAATTGTATGAGCTCCTCTTCCGAAATGATCAAAGTCCCACCCATTACGACCCTTCATCTCGAAAACACATTCGAGATCCCAACAGTTAAGTTACGACGGAGCTTTAAACTAATGAGAGCAAGCGCGGCCGCTTGCCGACGTCACGGGAGCATGAGGATTCCCTACAGGGGCCCGGGAAATGTCTCCTCGTATCGTCTTTTTCTTTAAGCTTTAAGCTTAAAACTTTAAACTTTGTGGATATAAGGCCAGGTCGACCTGAAGTCGAGAGGACTACATGTGTATTTGATAATTTCGGAAGAGGAGCTCATACAATTATGATAGAACTTCACTGACAGGTAAGTTCGTTTAATCATTTAATTTTTTTTTATCAGGAAAAGTCATAAGAATATTTTGTTCGTCATTTTGCGTACTACTAATAACCGTACATAGAATTTTCAAATCTTCAAAAAAAGTGGGCTCAAAAATTTTCAAAATGTGTTAACTTTTTGAATTTTCATCCAAAATAGCTGGTTAACGAACTCGTCCTTTCGTAAAAATCGTTTTTTCTGACTCAGGAGGTCTCAAAACATGGAGATTTGATGAAAACCGACTATGTCAAATTTTACATAAAACTAATACCTTCTCATTACAATGAGAATGTAAGAAAACTATATTTCTTATCAAGAAACGGAGTACAAAAAATTTGTAGATATTTTTGAAGTAAATAATTTGGATTCCTAATATTTTCTCGTGTCTAGAATAGTTTGACCGAAAAAGGGAATTTTTATTTTCAATAACATTTTTCACGACTGAAACAAAATCTATGCGTCTCATTAAAAAATGGCACGAAGAAAATTTGCAGATCTTTTCGAGATAAACCATTTTTCTTCTTAAGATTTTTTCCAGTGTTTGACAGTAACGCGTTACCAGAAAAGTTACTTTTTTATTAGCGTCATTTTTTTTAAAGTAACAGTAACGGCAAAGCGTTACAATTTTCTGACAACGGTAATACAAAGTAACGCACGTTACCATCGTTACTTTATGAAAATTTGTAATACCTTTGGCATTACATTAAATATTTCAATGTTAAGGGTGTTGGTTAGATCCGACTTGGAATTTTTTTTTTCTAGGCACGCCACTGACTCCATATATATTTTTCCCCAAGATTTGAGAACGAAAGAAAGAAAACTTGTCTAATATCCGGGGTTTTGCGAGATCCTGGGATCAACAAAATTGATAGGAATGAAGCCTTTTGCTGAGGCAATCATTATTTCCACGGAAATTATAAATTTTGCGAAAGGGAGAAATCTGCGGATAGTAGAAGACAGCATTTGAACGGCGAGAACCGTTCGCAAATTTATTTTTTTACTCAGAATTCTGACATCACAGAAGCATTTTCAGAGGTCATGCAATATTCAAAGACACAAAACTTGATGATGGCGAACCTAAATTTTTCGAAATACGTCGCGAAATGGAGAAAAATGTAGAATAAAATTGAGATGTCCTGTTTATGTGAATTAGACTGTAGTAGTAAGCAGCAAAGCAAACGCGGCATATAGACCATCTGTCAAATTCGCGCTGCAATGCTCTGAAGTCCGCCCCGATTTCGCGAGTGGCAATGTGTGGTGTGGACTTCAGAGCATTGCAGCGCGAATTTGACAGATGGTCTATATGCCGCATTTGCTTTGCTGCTTACTACTACAGTCTAATTCACATACACAGGACATCTCAATTTTATTCTACATTTTTCTCCATTTCGCGACGTATTTCGAAATATTTAGGTTCGCCATCATCAAGTTTTGGGTCTTTGAATATTGCATGACCTCTGAAAATGCTTCTGTGATGTCAGAATTGTGAGTAAAAAAAATAAATTTGCGAACGGTTCTCGCCGTTCAAATGCTGTCTTCTGCTATCCGCAGATTTCTCCCTTTCGCAAAATTTATAATTTCCGTGGAAATAATGATTGCCTCAGCAAAAGGCTTCATTGCTATCAATTTTGTTGATCCCAGGATCTCGCAAAACCCCGGATATTAGACAAGTTTTCTTTCTCTCGTTCTCAAATGCTTGGGGAAAAATATATATGGAGTCAGTTCCGTGCCTAAAAAAAAAAATTCCAAGTCGGATCTAACCAACACCCTTAAGAAAATCAACCAGATGATGTGTTTTCTTACAGTAATTCTGCTACGGTGTACCAAAAAAAAAATTTTCTCTATGAAAATGCGCCACATGATTGTGGAACAAATTTTAAATAATAAGGTTGGTAGTTCTGAAGCGCTAAAAGAAATTTTTTTAAATACACGTGTTCACGCCGCGCAGGTTCACAATGGGACAGAAAAGGTGTCTCTGGACAAATCAGTCTACAGGCCACAATTTTAATCCAATTTCAATGTCTTTTTCCCTAAATCATAGCTAATCAAATTCTCCATAGAACGGTCGAGGCCGATTTCAAAAAAGATTTTTTATTCTTTTATTGGAATGGAAGCTTCTAATGTGTTCCCTAAGGGTTTACGTTTTTTCTTGTATGCCTTCCCTATTCCTTTACACAACCCCACACACTTTCTTGGTGGTGGGAGGGGGACCTATAGTTTGAGGTGGATTCCGAACCATCAAGAGTAACAGCTTTAGGTACTTAGAGAACCTTTTTCGCTATAGGTACCGGTCCCACGACTCTCCGGATATGAACAACTCCCTTGCGAGGCAACTGTTCACCGCATGGGCCGCTGAGGCTCTTCCAGAGTGCGAGGCAGGAATCGAACCCGCAAGCCGACGGAGTAGGTCCAAAGCCTACGTCTTAACCCCCACGACCATTGTACCACTTAATTTTTTTATTTCATAACAAAAATGGGAAAAAAATGTTTTTCCTTAGAAGAGTACCGGTTTTTGAAAAATACTTGGATTCAATCCAAAATACCTAGAATCAATCAATAAATAAATAGAAGTAAATAGAAGTAAACTTTGGGAAGTCCTTAAAGAGTACGGAGTCAATGGATGGCTCCTAAAAGCAATAAAATCAATATATACAGGTAGTAAAGCGAGTGTAAGAGTAAATGGGAAACTGAGTGACTGGTTCGATATTATGCAAGGCGTAAAACAAGGATGCGTTATGTCCTCATGACTATTTATCATATTTATGGATAAGTGTCTAAGAATGGCCCTCTTCGACGAAGAAGGTGTAGATCTCGAAACAGTGAAGGTACGTGGGTTATCTTTCGCAGATGACAAGATTATTATGGCAGAATCAATCGATGACTTGCAAAGAATGTTGAATAAACTTAATACAAGCATGTTCTTCGCCTTAAAATTAACGTAAATAAAACAAAAATCATGGTGTTTGAGGGAAAAACTGAGAAAACAATGTGCAACATTGTCCTAAATGATGAGTGATTAGAACAATTTGACAAGTACGTATATCTGGGTAGCCTATTCACTAGCGACGGAAAAATAGATAGGGAGTTAGATAGGCGCATAAATAAGGGTAAGCAGGTTATCGGTAGAGCAGGGTCCATTCTCAGAAATAAAAACATATCAAAAAAAGCTAAAATGGCCATACATAATTCTATATTCGTACCGACTGTGCTAAAATAATTGTCCTTGTGATCGGTGCTCTCGGAGATGCGAAACTGTCATTAGTTTGTAACCTTGAAGCCATAACCTCATGCTCAAGGTGGTGAGACGGGGCCATAGGTGTGATTTACCGCGATTCTACTTGGAGCCGTTATTATTTTTAGATGGCAGTAGATGTCAGTGGGACCCTGCGGTGTTTTTTTAACCCTTTCATATATAATTTAAAAAAAGAGTTAAACAATCACCGCAGGGTCCCACTGAAAGCAACTGCCATCTAAAAAAAAAATGTCAATAGCCCCAGGAGAACCGCGGTAAATCACACCTATGGCCACGTCTCACAACCGTTAGGTGGGTGGTTACAGAGAACGACGAAATCACAACGTCAGGTCGGCGAAATCCTCGTGTGTCTTGAGGACACGAAGCGACCCAAGGATGAAAGCTTTCTGCATCCATCTCGCATGTGCCTTGGCATATTTTTGGCACGCGGATATGGCTTTAAGGTTGCGAATCAGTGATAGTTTCGCACATCCGAGAGCACCTATCACAAGGACAATTACTTGCACCGAATATTCTGAGTACAGTCGTTGCAGCTCTCTTTTAAGGTCTTGATACCTCTCGTCTTTTTCTTTCTTCTTTGCAGTGATTTTGTATTCGGACGGAGCCGAGAATTCAATCCCGAATATAGTTCGTTTCTCGAAGTTTTGGAGAACAATGTCAGGCCTCGAGTGTGCAACGGAGACTGCTGCCTGAAAATCGTAGTTCCAGAAAATTTGGCACTTCTTGTTTCGGACAATTGACTGTATCTCCCTTGGAGCGTTTGGCAGGGCAGGGTCGCGATCGACACCGTGAGAGCGACAAATATGGTAATAAAGCACTCATAGGGCCGCATTATGTCTATAAATATACGTAGTTCCTGCGAGGGTCGGACGCCCTGATAGTATGTGTTCTAGGTACTCAGCGTGTGCATGACACGCTCTGCACTTATCACTGGGAACTTCTTGGCATAAAATGCGCTCACGGTATGAAGACACTGGAGATTTAGAAGTCCGCGTCCGCCTTGACGGGGTGAAATGTATGATCGCGGAACTGACGAATTGATATGCAAGCTTTTATGCATATGCATGATCTTACGTGTGGTGACATCAAGGACCTTAAGCTCGTTCTTCGTCCATTGAACCACCCGAAACAAGCAGATTAGAACCGAGACGGCAAGCATGTTAGTCGCCGATACCTTGTTCAACGCCGACAGATTGGAAGACCAAATCTGTCGAAGAAGATGCTTGTATCTGCTTCGGAGAGACTCCTTCACTGATGTAACATCCTGAATGCGGCTTTGAGACACACCCAGGTATGTATAGCTCTCTCCAGTATTAAAATGTCAAATAACACTTATATCCACAATCTCAGGGTCCTTGGGAACGCCAGTAATCTTTCCTTTCTTCAGATTAATTTTGGCACACTTCTCCAAACCAAAGTCTATCCCAATCTCTCCTGTGAATTTCTTGACGATATTTATAGCAGTCAATCAGGTCATCCATATAGAATAAATGTGTGACCTTATGCTCGCGCTGATTAGTGTCTCCAGAGAGGTATCCGGAGAATTTCGTAGTGCGAGAGATAGAGGCAGAAATGTGATGCAAAAAAGCAAAGGGCTCATGGTATCACCTTGAAAGACACCCCTCTGGAAGGTGACGTTGTTCGTTTCACACGATAATTTCTAGATGAGGGAGTAAATCTAGTTTCCCAAAGAGGCTTCAATCTCTCTATGCATCTTACTATGTGTGGATGTACCTTTAAGCTTTTCAACATTCCTCCTCAGATTGTATGAGGTTGTCGCAAAACTCCTTGAAACGGATGATATTGTCAGTATCTTCTTTCAACTCTAGTGTTTTCGGGATCTTGTACAACTATCTCCAAAAAGTCTCTACCTCCTTGGGCTTGGGTGGATTTTTTACACAAACAGGGAGATCGCTGGAGAGGCGCGATGGGTCAGCGAGAAACTGTTGATTCTCCCTATTCCATCTCTTCTTCTTCTGTATTCTCCTCCTTGCGTAAGATAACAGCCATATTTTGTCAACAATTTGCTGCTTGATTGTCAGCAGCTTTGACTTGTTTAATGTGTGATTCAAGATCCTTAGTTCTTGGGCGAACTTTCGAACCCTTTCCGTGAACGGTCTACCACATGTTATGTAGTCAATCACACATTGAACACGGGACGCATTCTGTCTTGCCCATCCAATCTTCTTGTTCAGTTGATGCAAGCGTCTTTTGGTCTTTTGATCCATCGTCGGTTTTAGCCTTCGATTTGAATCAGCCAAAGCTCTCGCAGCACCATAAACTGAGCAATTGATGGTCCAGAGGTCGGACTCTTGCGAGATATCTCTACGAAGGGAGGCATCCATTACAGCCAGATCGCGGGGCTTAGGTGGGCCTTGCATGTTAATGTTCCTCCTTGTAATGAAATTGCGATCATCTCTCAGAAGGTGCCTGCTTTCTGCGGTTGGTATTAATGTCGCTTCCTCATGTTCGTCTGCAGCTTAATCAAGCAGCGGTTGAGGAAGCGCTCCGCGTACATATCCATTTTTCCGGAGGTTGTCGGCTTGATTTCGCAAAGACTGATACTAAACGTGCTGAAGCTCTGGGTGTTTCTGGCACTACAGAGTGTGCATACGCGCCATAAAGCCTCCGTGAACAGGGATAATGCTGGCATCGTAGCAGTCTAGCACGTCATCCCTGTGTTGATCCATCCACTCAATGTGGGCGTTTCGCCGGTTCGTCGACGTGTTTTCATCTAAATTATTTTCAGCACCCCGAACTCTAGGATGATCGGCATTGTTTGCCGACCCATTGTCGGGTGCTCTGCGCGTTCGACCGTTTTGAACCGCATCTACAACATTTTGGTGTTTTGGTGGTTTCATTGTTGTTCCCACTAGCAGCTAGGGAAAAGGTTCGTCCATCCTTGTAGAACCCCGCGTTCAAGGATAAGGCTAGTACTCTGAGAGGTCGCCCGATATCCCAGAGTCACCGTTTAAGACACCTTACCCAAGTGCCATGCAGCTTTCGGCACGGTGATATGATAGCTGCAGAGCGTTTCATGCACACCCCGAGCATCTAGGACACATACTATCTAGTTGTCCAACTCATGCGGTAACGACCTAAATCCAAAGGTATAATGCGGCACTAAGAGTGCTTTATCACCATCTCTGTCACTCTTACGGAATTAGCCCAAATACCTCTCCGCTAAACTCTCCTAGAGAAATAGAGTCAATTGTCGAAAATGAGAAGTGCCGCATATACTGGAACTTCATATTCTCGACAATTGTTTCTGTTGCGCACTCGACGCCTGACATAGTTCTCCTTGACTTCGAGAAACGAACCATGTTCGTTATCGAATTTTCGGCACCAGCTGACAAAAACGTCACAGCCAAGGAGAAAGAAAAGAAAGAGAGGTATAAAGACCTTATAAGGGAGTTTCTACGGTTATACCCGGAATATTCTGTTAAGCTAATCGTCTTGATCATCGGCGCTCTTGGAGGTGCCAAGGTTTCACTGGTTAATAACCTGAAAAGCATCCCTGCGTGTCAACAAAATGCTGAGACACTTGCGGAAAAAATGCAGAAGGCGGTCGTCCTTGGATCGCTCCGTGTCCTCAGGGTGCACGAGACTTTGGCCGGATCATCGTATTGAATTCGTCGCAGACTGTAACCACCTATCTCACGGTCGTGAGACGTGGTTACAGCTGAAATTTTACCGCGATTTCGCTGGGAGCGGGTGCAATTTTTCAGATTAGCACCCGCTCCCGGCGTAATCCTGCATTTGTCATTATGACAAACTTTTAATTCTTCTTCTTCTTTCTTTTTTCAAAGTTCAAATTTTATGTCGGCTTTAGGGTAAATCTAACTCAAAATTTTCCTGAACTTTCATGACTACTTGAGGGCAACTTGTATGATAATTGTATTATATTATTATATTTTATTATATTTTATTATATTATGCATTATTATAATATTATATAATTATAATATTATAAAATTAATAAACATCAACTGAAATCAATAATAATATAAATAATAAGTCAATTATTTATTATATTAATATTATATCATATATTATTAGAATATTATTAAACATCAACTCAGATTAATATTTATTAAATCAATTATATTATTATTAGTATATGATACATTATTAATAATAATAATAAGATATATTATATATACGCCAACAGCCATACCACGCTGAAAAAACCAGTTCTCGTCAGATCACTGAAGTTAAGCAGCGTTGGGCGCGGTTAGTACTTGGATGGGTGACCATTCGAGAAAACTGAGTGCTGTTGGCACATCGTGGGTGTGGTGAGCCCACACTTGTAGTTATTTACTACAAGAAACTAACCTAGAAACACTACTCGAATCGGGTATTGTCACGCCTACCCTGAAAGGGAAATGGCTTAATGGTATACATACATACATACATTCCAACATTATAATATATATAATCGTCTACACTAATGATATAATAATGACTAAGATTTCTACATTTTTATTGTAGGAAATTAAACTTCGTCTACTCAAAAATAGAATTAAAGTTCGATTTTGACCTATACAGAATTGTCAGTATAAATTTAACAATTTTATCAGGTCTTGAATAAAAAAGATGTGAAAAAGAGACGCAATATTCTTTTCTACTTTTCCTTGCCCATTTTAAGAATCGGAGAATTTTTATATAAGATTTTCTTACTACCAAACTTCATGTCCCAACACTAGATAAATTAAATTATGAATGGGTTAAAATTTCTAGTGAGAACTCTGTTTATTATTTTTTACACAAAGTATTGCATGCCAAACAAATGATAAATCTCAATTCTTGAAATATGTGATGAATCGTTCGCGTAGTCGTCTACTGGGCTGAAACGCTCTAGTCCAATAGACGACTGGCCGCTGGTCATGCGACGAGCGGCCAACGTGAGCAGGTGCAGGTATACAGTCGGCTACTATATAT
>CAKNYM010047520.1:52387-83460 GCA_932195095.1 Andricus curvator | reverse complement strand
AAAAAAAAACACTTTACACGGCTTACGAGGCTTTCACTCGATTTACGTGGATCACTTTGTAATAATACAAAAACACTCGCGTTTCCTGGACCCATAACCTGTTAACTTGTGTTATGGAAATAAGAAAATTGACAAGTGTAAGATCAAGTTCAACATCGTATATTATGTGAAAGCAGATACAACCAAATCACTTACTCCGACCGAACGACGCAACGAGCTCAGCGTCTCCTATTAAACTAAACTATCGTTCAATGCAATCAGATCAACCACCATAAAAGGCCACACCAGGTAAACACACTAGAAGGTGTATTAAAGACCTCTTACTACGTGGATAGATGATTAACGCTTCTTTATAACAATTTTCTTCATATATCTCCTTAACTATGTATAATTTCAATAAAACATATGTACAAAAAATACTCATTTTAATGAGACTCATCTTTTATATTCTTTACAATTTTGCGTTATGATTCACCCTTTTTGAGAAAAATTGATTTTTCTGTTGAAAACAGACAAATTCACGATGAGCGACCTCTAAACGTTATCCAATTTATTTATCCTTCCAGGAGGTATAGTTTTAGTCCAAAAGGAACAAAAAAATCGAAGATGCAAGCTGAGGTTCGGATTTCCTATTTTTTTGAACACCCCTAATATATATATATATATATATATATATATATATATATATATAATACATTTGTTTTAAATGTTATTATTGAATTAAATGGATAGAAATGCAATTTCAAACAAAAAAATATATATATAATGTAAAAATTACTTCAATGTTTCAATGAAAATAGTTTTTTAATGCTTTTTATATTGATTAATTAATTATTAACCGATTCTATTGAAACTTACAATTTCTGGAATTAATTTAAGAGGTCATTGATAATTCCAATTGTCAGGAATGAGAGTTCAAATTTGAAAAAAAAATGAAGTAAAAATTATTTGAATGTTTCAATGGAAATGATAGATTAATTCTTAAATGAGGATCTGCATTCAATTTTCAAAATTATACCTAAATACTGTGTTTACATTTCGAAAATTAGTGTAAAAAGTTATTAATAATTCAAATTTCCAGAAATTCCAAAAATTCCAGAAATGAAATTTCATGTTTAAAAAAATATAAATTAAAAATTATTTGAATGTTTCAATGAAAATGATAGTTTCCTGCCTTTTATGTTGTACACAGTTGAATTAATTATTGGTCGATTAATTTTGTTAAAAACTTTATATTAAATAAAGATTGAATTTAAATTTTTTTTCAATTAAGTAACATAAATTGATAATTTACTTGAAGGTTATGTAATTGAATATGGGCTATTATTTTTATAATAACATTTTCTTTTTTTCTTTAAAATACCTCTATTGCAATTATATAACCTTTTCAAATGCTTGTGACGTTGTGAAATGACTTTATCTGAATTCAATTTTCAAGATTATTTGTACATACATTTTAATTTTTTTTTAAATTAGTTTGAAAGGTTAATAATGAATTAAATGTATAGAAATGAAATCTCAAATTTAGAGGAGGATATAATGTAAAAATTATTTGAATGCTTCAATGAATATAATTGTGTAATGCTTTTTATGTTATGAACTGATTTTTTTTTTACTCAAATTAAACTCTCCCTTTTACGGGTTTGCGGGCCTCCACTCCCTGTACATATATTAACATTCCATCCTTAATCTAACTTAACCGCTGCTTATATTCTAATGCTTCGCCTTACTTAAAATAACAATAATCTTAATACTAATAATTCTTAAACCTTAAAAAGAGCGATATTCCAGTGCTTCCTTTTCCTGTTACCATAAAATAAATTTTCAACGATTTTAAAAGTTAACTTTTTGCTATTTAATTTCCTTTAATATGATTACCCGTTTGGCTCTGCCCTGTTCCCTTGCTTTTTCTTATTTCTTCCAATTTCTTCATCCACGTCACTCCCTGTCCATAACCATCCAAAATCCATCTCAACCACTCATCCACACTCAACTGTCTATCTTCCTCTCCTGTACACCTCTCCAACACATGTGCCCATGACTCCATTTCGTATACACATACTCTGCACAGATTTGCCCTCTTTCCCCATCCAATATCTACAAGCTCTCACTCCTTCTCCCATTCTAAACCGCACCACCCTATTCCATTTATCTTCCTTTTTTATTTTTTGCAAATATTCTGGTTCCGTTAACCCTTTGACCATCATATACCATATATTGTACCTCGAATCCTTAATCTTTCTCCATCTCTCTTCTCCTCGTCTTACTAATAGCTCTAATTCTATGATCTGCCAATCCAGGACCCCTTCTTTTATATCACAAACTTCGAATATCACAAATTTCGAATTTCCCAAATTGCCTCTCGTCCTCTTGTTCCGAACTTCGTCCAAGCATACTTGTGCTATTTTGCTCCCCTCTCCCCTTTTCAACTTCTCTTCAAACCTCCAGGCTCTCTTAATTTGTCTAGTTACTTGGTCCATTACTTTACTCGCACATTCGATTTTTTTCCTCACCTGCAACTCGTTTCCCTCTCCGGCCTCAAACCAAAAACCTAAGTAACATAACTCCTCCACCCTTTCCACTGTTTGACCGTTCATCTTCCAAACGTAACCTAGTTTGGTCTTTCTACTTCTGAAGCACATCACCTTGGTCTTCCCTACGTTCACGGTCAGTTCTTTTGATCCCACATACTCTTCGAGTCTGCTTATGCTAGAGAGTAAGGTTTTCTATTACCCAAAATTGTTCCCCCTTTTCCTTTCTCCTTTAGCTTCTCCTCTAAGTCTGCCAGCAGCATATTGAAGAGTAGCGGACTCAACGGGCACCCTTGTCTTAGACCTCTTCCTATCCAGAAAACCTCCACTTTTCCCCCCCGGTCTTCACCCTAATCTCCCCCCTTTCTTGACAAGCGCTACTACCAGCCCTGTCAGCCACTCCTCCGGCCACCCTTCTCCTTTCCAGACCTTGTTGCAGATCTTCCACATCCCTTCCCTAACACCTTCTCCTCCATATTTCATCGCTTCGTTCTCCATGCCATCCTCTCCTGTAGCCTTGTTTCTTTTCAGTCTATCCATTGCCTCATCCACTTCTTCTCTTATTATTTCGTTCCCTTCCTCCATTTTTCCCTGGACTATCTTTCTATTTTCCCCCTTAATCCTATTTTGCTCTCCCCCTAACAGTCCCTTGAAATAATCCATCCACTCACCCATTTCTATTTCTTCATTCACGCCCTTCCTCTCTCCTCTTTCCCTATTTATCACGTCCCAAATCCTACCTTCTTTGATTGCTTTTTCTACTTCTTCCTTGTATTTCTCCTTTCTCCTTTGCCTTTTTCTTTCCAGCATCCTCTCATGTTCTCTTTTTCTCCTGTTGTACTCCCCCTTCTCCATTTCCCCTTTTCTCAATTTTCTTACACACTCTTTCATTCTATCTTTACTCTCCGTGCATTCCTCGTCCCACCAGCCTCTCTTTCCCTCTTCTCTTTCTTCTCTTGTACCTATCTCATCCCTTAACTTCTCAATCGACCCTTTTAACGTTTCCATTAACGAGTCTACACCCTCCTCTTTTTCATACCTAACATTCTCCTTTTCCATTTGTTGTTTGAACTCTTTTAATTATCTACCCCTCAGACTCCCATTTTCGTGTTCCTTCCTCCGCCTCTTTCCTTTCTCCCTCTGCCGTTCTTACAGACGCCAGCTTTAAGTGTAGCTATTACCGGAAAGTGCTCGGACCCTATCTCATTCCCCACATTCATACTCCCTATCATATTCCTCATTTTTTCTTCCGCCAGGATGTATTCTATTACTGTTTCTCCCTTACCTATAAATGTGATCTCTCCTTCCTCATCTGCTTTCATATTTCCATTACATATGAAACATCCTGTTTCTCCTATTACGTCTAGTAACCTCCTCCCCTCCCGGTCTGTCTCGTTATGTTTGGAGCTCCTTATATAAGCCTCCCTTTCTTCATCCCAAATCCCTCCCACTTGTTCGCCAGTCCATGCATTTGAGTCATCTCCTATCAAAACCAACTCTTCCTTCTTTTCCTCCATCCACCTCCTTATTACTCTCAAACCTTCCTCTTCCCCTCTTCTTCTATATACGCAAATCACCGCTATTTTGACTTTTCCAATTATAATCCTTCTTACCATTGTTCCATCCTTTTCCTCCTTGGTCCCCTCTTTTCTCCCTTTTACTGCCAATTATTTTCTCACCCCTGAGACCATGCCCCCCATCCCTCTCCCTTTAACGTTTTCTATTCTTGCTTCTTGCCACTTTTCTAATTTTCTCGAAAATCCTTCATTCTTGTTCTTCAAGCCTGAAACATTCCAGAAAGCTATTCTCACGTTTTTCTCTTTCCTTCCCTCACCTATCTTCCTCACTTTTCTTCTGCCTTGCCGTTTGGATACCCCCTCTGTTTCATCTATACACTCTTCTGCCTCTTCCTTTTTCCTACGTTTCTCAACTCTTTTTTCCTTTTTCCTCATTTCTTCTGATTCTTCGTCCCAGAACCATTCCTCCCCATCTATCCATATCTTGTCTCTCAGTATCCATACCATGCGCCCCTTTTTCCTCTCTACCCATGCCCTCCGCTCTATTTGCCATCTCCTTTTCCTCTCCCTCGATGTCAAATCCTCTTCAATTCTTTCCCTTCTTCCTTTCAGTAATTTTTTTCCTTCATAATTTTCTTTTCCTCCTCCTCACTCCCTACTTTTACTATAAACATTCCTTTCTTTCCTGCCTTCGTCCCTCCTACTCTCTTAACTCCTTCTACCCTTACCTGAACTCCAATATCTCTCATAAGATTTTTGATTTCCCCTTGCCCTATTTCACTCTCCACTGTCAGTCCCTTAACTACTATGTTATTTTTTCTCTTCGCCCTTTCTTCCCCTTCTAATCTCCTTTCAATTTCACTTAGTCTCTTCTTCAATCTTTCATTCTCATCTTGCACGTTCTTATCACTCCCTTTTCCTATTTCCGCATTCTCTATTTCTTTCCTCATATGCTCATTCCTGATTTCTAAGTTGTTTACCCGTTTTTCCAACTGTTTTATCTCAGTATTTCTCTGTTCGTCAACCTCTCTCTGTCTATTCTCTATGCTCTCTAGTTTACGCCACACCTTGCTTTCTCCTCTTTCCAGAGTTTACCCACTTTTCTCACTTCCCCCCTTACGTCTTTCCCCTGCCTATTCATATCCCTATTCATATCATCCAGTCTCTTCCTGGTTTACTCTCTAAACCCTTTTATGAGAGCCTCTAGTTTTTCAAACATTCCTCCATTCCCCCTATCTCTGTCTGGTGTTTTCCGTCTCTTCCTAACTTTCTTGATATCCTTGTCCCTTTCTAATTCATCGTCCCCTTCCTCTCTTTTTTTTATCTTCCCCTTTACTGCTAGTCGCGCTCACATTTTTTTGCCATTCATCCAGACTCCTATTTGAGCCCGCACTACCTAGCTTATCGAGGCACTGTAAGTTTGAAGGTCTCCCGCGACTATGGCCCGTGCCTGATTCCCTTCTCTCTGCGCCCCCCCCCCTGGTCAGTATCACTAACGTCTCCTCGCAGCTACTGCCAACTTCCCCCTTCTCCACACTACCCATACTCTCAACCTCGTCACATATTGTTTCATCCGCTACCTGCTGTCCTGTGCGATCGTCTACTTCCAGTAGCTGTTGCCCTCTGGCGCCCGTTTGTGGGCTTCATACCTTCGGCATCCTACCTACCCAGTGCTCCGCGACGTTTCCCCCTCCTTACTCGCCTACATCTTGCCCCCCTTGCCCGACAACTATTTTTTCACTCCTAACATCAAAAACTTCACAAGCTCCAATTTCCCTTTCTCACAACTTACTTTTACCCTTTACACCTTTGCCTTCACTCACCCTTCTTCCTTTACACCTGATCTCCGCAATCACTACCCTTTCTGCATTCACACACGCTGATTCCCTTCACCAAAGCCAAAAAAACAACACTTGTCACAAAAGAGTTCTCTCACGATCGGTACCGGAAACAGAAGCCATGTTATGAACTGATTAATAAATTATTAACAGATTCTATTGAAACTTACATTTTCTGGAATTAGTTTAAAAGGTTATTATTAAATCAAATATTCAGAAATGACAGTTAAAAAAATATATATATATATATAAAGTAAAAATTTTGTGAACGTTTTAATGAAAGTTATAGTTTAAGGCTTCTTATTTTTAAAAACTGATTGATTATTTTTCAGCTGATTAATTTTTTTTCAAAATATTAAATTACATGAAGATTGATTTTGATTTGTTTCAATTAAGTACATAAATGTATTATTTACTTTAAGGTTATGTAATTGAATATTGGCTATAATTTGTATAATGAAAGTTGATTTACATTTAAAATACCTCTATTCCAATTACGTAATTTCTGTCAATGTTTGTTATGTTGCGAAATAATTATCTGAATTTAATTTTCAAAATTATATGTAAATATTTTTTTTTCTCAAATTACTAAAAAAATGTTACTAATAAATCAAATTTTCAGAAATAAAAGTGAAAATTAAAAAAAAAAAAGTAAAGTAAACATTGTTTGAATGCCTGAATGAAAATTATAGTTTAATGCTTTTTATGTTGTGAACAGATCATTAATTATTAGCTGATTAATTTTCTTCACAATATTAACTTAAATAGATATTCAATTTTAATTTGTAAATAAATTGATTATTTACTTCAAGGCTATGTAATTGAATATTGGCTATAATTTTTATAATGAAAGCCTATTTATGTTCAAAATACCTCTATTCCAATTGTATAATTTTTGTAAATTTTTTGATATTGTGAAATAAGTATCTGAATTCTTCTTTCAATATTATATGTACATATTTTTCACTTTTCTATGGAATTATATTAAAACATTATTAATAATTCAAATTTTCAGAAAAATATAAAGTCAAAGTTATTCGAAGTTTTTAATGAAATATTGTTTATTGCTTTTCATGTTGTGAGATGATTAATTATTATGTAAAAATATTTAAATTTTTTATGAAATTAGTTTTGAAGGTCATTAATAAATCAAAAGTATAGAAATGCAATTTCAAACGAAAAAAATATATAATGCAAAAATTATTTGAATTTTTTAATGAAAATAATTGTTTAATGCTTTTTATGTTGTGAACTAATTAGTTAATTATCAACTGATTTTATTAAAACTTACATTTTCTGGAATTAGTTTGAAAGGTTATTAATAAATTGAATTTTCAGAACTGAAAGTTCAAATTAAAAAAAAATTAGGTAAAGTAAAAATTATTTGAATGTTTTAATACAAATTATAGTTGAATGCTTCTTATTTTGTAAACTGATTAATTAATTATTAGCTGATTAATTTTTTTCACAATCGTGTATTGCATAAAGATGGAACTTTAATTTGTTTCAATTAAGTGACATGAATCGATTATTTATTTTTAAGTTATGTAATTGAATATTGGCTATAATTTGTATAATAGAAGTTCATTTATATTCGAAATACCCGTATTCCAGTTACATAACTTTTTTAATGTTTTTGATCTTGTGAAATGAGTATCTGAATTAAAATTTCAAAGTTATGCGTACATACGTTTTAATTTGTTTGGAATTAGGTTAAAAGGTTATTAATAATTCAGATTTTCAGACAAATATAAGTTAAAAATTATTTGAATGATTCAGTGAAGATAATTATTTAACGCTTTTCATGCCCTGAAATGATTATTTAATTATTAGCTGATTACATTTTTTCATAATAAATCACATAAAGATTGAATTTTAATTAGTTTCAATCATTATCAATTCAAAATTTCAGAAATGCAATTTTAAATTAAAAATAATATATAAATTGAAAATTATTTGAATATTTTAATGAAAATAATATTAAACATTATTTTATTATTAATTTCTTTAATTATCATTTATACATATTATTAATAATTGATTCTATTAATAACTAAATTTTCTGGAATTATTTAAAAAGCTTATCAATAAATAAAATATTCATAAACGAATGTTAAAATTTAAAAACATATAAAGTTCAAATTATTTCAATCTTTCCATGACAATAATAGTTGGATGTTTTTATTTTGTAATCAGTTTAGTTAATTATTAGTCAATTCATTTTGTTCAAAATTTTTAATTAAATAAAGATTGAATAAAGTTTGTTTCTGAATTAAGTAGCATAAATTGATTATTTACTTTGAGGTTGTGTGGTTGAATGTGGGCTATTATTTTTATAATAAAAGTTTAATTTTTCTTTAGAATACCTTCAATAAACAATTATATAATCCTTTTAAGTGTATTTGATGTTGTTAAACAAGTGCCTTAATTGAATTTTTTAAATTATATGTACAAATATTTCAATTTTGTTTCATTTATTTTGAAAGGTTATTAATAAATTAAATGTATAGAAATGCAATTTCAATTTTTAAGAAGAATATAGTGTAAAAATTATTTGCATGTTTGAATGAAAATAATTGTTTAATGCTTGTTATTTTGTCAACTAATTATTTAATTATTAACGTATTCTATTAAAACTTACATTTTCTGGAATTAGTTAAAAGGTTATTAATAAATTAAATTTTCATGAATGAAAGTTCAAATTTGAAAAAAAAAATTAAGTAAAAATTATTTGAATGTTTTAATGAAAATTATAGTTTATAGATTATTATTTTGTGAAATGATTAATTAATTATTAGCTGATTAATTTTTTTCACGATATTAAATTAAATAAATATTAAAATTTAGTGTTGTTCTAAATTAAGTAACATAAACTGATTATTTACTTGAAGGTTATACAATTAAATATTGGATATAATTTGTATAATAAAAGTTTATTAACCTTTAAAATACCTCTATTCCAATTACGTAATTTCCGCCAATGTTTGTGATGTTGTATAAATATGTTTTATTTTTTCTAAAATTAGTATAAGAGGTTACGAATAAATTAAATTTTTAGAAATGAAAGTAAAAATTTATGTTTTAATGAAAGTTATAGTTTAATGCTTTCTATTCTTTAAACTGATTGATTAATTATTATCTGATTAATTTTTTTCACAATATTAAATTACATAAAGATTGCATTTTAATTTGTTTCAATCAAGTACATAAATTTATTATTTGCTTTAAGGTTATGTAATTGACTACTGCCTATAATTTGTACAATAACAGTTTATTAACCTTTAAAATACCTCTATTCGAATTACGTAATTTCCGCCAATGTTGGTGATGTTGTGAAATAATTATTTGAATTCAAGTTCCAAATTATATGTAAATATTTTTTTTTTTCTCAAATTACTAAAAAAGGTTACTAATAAATCAAATTTTCAGAAATGAAAGTGAAAATTAAAAAAAAATCTAAAGTACAAATTGTTTGAATGCCTCAATGAAAATTATAGTTGAATGCTTTTTATGTTGTTAACAGATTAATTAATCATTTGCTGATTAATTTTTTTTCAATATTAAATTACATAAAGATTAAATTTTAATTTGTTTAAATTAAGGTCATGAATTGAGTATTTAATTGAAGGCCATGTTATTGAATATTGACTATAAGTTTTATGATAATAGATTATTTATGTTTAAAATATATCTATTTCAATTGTATAATTTTTGTAAATTTTTTGATGATGTGAAATAAGTATCTGAATTATGCTTTCAATATTATAGGTACATATTTTTTACTTTTCTATGGAATTAGTTTAGAAGGTTATTATTAATTCAAATTTTCAGAAAAATATCAAGTACAAATTATTCGAATGTTTTTATTAAAAGAACTGTTTATTGGTTTTTATGCTGTGAAATGATTAATTAATGAACATATACATATATTTTGAATTTTTCTGGAATTAGTTTTAAAAGTAATTAATAAATTAAATGTATAGAAATGCAATTTCAAATGAAAAAATAAATTTGGAATGTTTCAATGAGAATAATTGTTTAATGCTTTTTATGTTGTGAACTAATCAATTATATATTAGCTGATTATAGTTCATAAATGAATTAAATTTTCAGAAATAAAAGTTCAAATCCTTCATATGAAAAAAGGTAACCTCCATCTTGTGTAAGATTGTGGTATAGAAAGAATCGTTATGTAATCGAATATTGGATATGATTTTTATAATAAAAGTTCATTTATATTTAAAATACCTCTATTCCAATTTAATAATTTTCAAAATGTTTACGATGTTGTGGGATAATTATCTAAATTCAATCTTCAAAATTATACGTAAATGTGTTTTTTAAGTTTTTGTGGAATTAGTTAGAAAGATTATAAATAATTGAAATTTTTAGAAAAATATAAGATGAACATTATTTTCATGTTTCAATGCAAATAATATTGTTGATCGATTATTATGTTATGAACTGATGAATGAACTATTATTAACTATTGACTGATTCATTTTTTTCAAAAAAGTGAATTACATAAAGATTGAATTTGAATTGTTTTCAATTAAGTAACATAAATTGATTATTTACATTAAGGTTATGTGATTTAATATTGGCTGCTATTTTTATGATAAAAATTTATTTCTTCTTTAAAAGATCTCCATTACAATTATATAATTTTTTCAAATATTTGTGATGTTGCGAAGTGATTTTTTGAATTCAATTTTCAAAATGATATGTGCATATATTTCAATTTTCACTGGTATTACTTTGGAAGGTTATTAATAATTGAAGTTTTCAGATAAATATTAAACACAAGTTATTCTAATATTTTAATGAAAATAATTATTAAATGCTCTCTATGTTCTGAATATATTAGTTAAATATTAACTGTTTCTGTTAAAAATTACATTTTCTGGAATTAGTTAAAAGATTATTAATAAATTTAATTTAATAAAAAAAAGTCAAAATCGCCTTGCCTTCCTCGCTTCGCCTCGCTCGCATGTCCCTACTTTTCGCATTGCCAAACTCTGCTTCCGCGGCTAATACCTAATACATAACTACTATTTACATTATTTACAGATTACTTATATCGACTTCCTCTCCTATTTACAATCTTTCCTTCTCCATTCCTCCTTCTTTCTCTTCTTCTCTATCTTACCTAACACTTCCTTCACTAATTCTACGGCCCTTTTGTCCCCCCCCCCTCAAGCATCAATACCTCCATGCTTATCCCACTCCTTTTCACCTCTACGAACTCCTCCAACCAGTGCTCCACTCTTGCATCCCCCTTCCCACACAGTTCACACATCCTCTTCTCCCTAGAGAGCCAGAACCTATTAAAACCCTCCATGCACGCACATCTCATCCTCGCTATAAGCTCCTGACTTCCTTTCTCACATAAATATTGCGCTCTCGCCCTTGGCATAATCCACACATAGTTCCTGTTAAACCATGACTCTCTTATTCTCTTTTCCCCTGCTGTCTTCTCTCTCTCCATGCCGTTTTTCTTAACCAACTCATATACCTTCCTTTCTTCCTCGTGCATCCTTCTCACTTCATCCATCTGCAGTCCATTTGTTCTAAAATACCTTTCCCTTTCAACAACCATCTTCCCACCCCCTCTCCTGTTCTCCTTCTCCCACCAACACTCCCTAAACATCTTACTTCCCCCCTCTTCCAAAAATTTCTCCTCATATTAACACGCCCGACTCCCCGCTAGAATCCCTACACTCGTTCTCCCCGTCTCCCTCCTGACACTACAATTAGGCGTGTTCCTTGCCAACTCCAGTGTCAGTTTTACATACCTCTCCTGTGTCCTATTTACCTCTTCACTTTCTTTCCACCCCCACACCTGTACTCCATTCAATAGCACACTCATCACTAGTGAGTCAAACAATTTCATTCTCCTTCCAAAATCACCTGCGAATAACTTCTTTCCCAAACCCACACCTGCCTCATCACCACATTTGCTCTCCTCACTCTCTCTTTTATGTGACCATCGACTCCCCCATTCCTCCGAAACAAGATGTCCAGGTACACAAATTCTTTCACCTCCTGCACCGCCTTTCCCTTCCACTCCCCTCCCTTATCCCTTCCCCCTCCTTTTCTGAACACCATAACCTTGGAACTTTCCACATTCAGTTCTAACCTGTTCGTATCCAGGTATCTTCTCAACCTCTTCATCATCTCCTTTAACCCTCCGTTAGACGCAACCCTAAAACTTCCTAGTTTAGACGCAATGTGCCTGACAGGCCACCTGTATTCATTCGAGAAGCACATTAGAAATAATTGTCATAGAAAGTTATCTTAAGGTTTTTGGGGTCGCTGATTACGATTCTGATGTTGAAATTGCAAAATTCAAAATGGTGGAACCAATATGGCGACTATTGAAAGGCAGAATCGCAGAATTAGCGATTTTTTTCAACTCGTTTCAAACTTGATGTACGAGGGGTTTTCGGGATCGCTCATTACGATTCTGACGTAAAAATTGCAAAACTTAAAATGTTGGATCCAATACGGCGACTATTGAAAGGCAGAATCACCGAATTTGCGTTTCTTTAATTGCACCTCTTGTTATGAATTTTCCCTATGGAATAAATAACACTTTATTAGTGACTCAAAAAAGCTTCGTATACTGATTTTCGTTGGAATGAGATAAGTTTTCGAAAATACTGTCAGCCATATTGCATGCGCCACACAGTGGTCCAGGAACGACAAAATGTTGGTCAAAAGTCTAAATTTCGTTGGATTTTCACCAAAATTAGTATTTAGGTATAATGAAGGTCACTGATAATGAATCTGATATAAAAAATTTGAAATTCAAAATGGCGGATAAAAAATGGCGTTAACTTGAATGAAAATCAAAACCGCACATCTGAATGTTTAAATAATTGACGAAAAATCATTATTTACCTTCCATTGCTCGCTATCTAGACCGTATGCAATTTTGATAAGAGATTCGAACATTCTTATGTGGGCATGAAGTGTAGAAAGACCAAATTTAAAAGTAGACCTGTCCTCTTCTTTCTCCATCACCATACTCAAGTCATTCATTTCTGATGGCTTAGCTCCACAAATATAACATTCCGCACTTGTACTCTCACTTAGTGCATTACAGACCTGTTTGAATAAATTTTAATAAATGATAAATTCACGTTACATTTTTTTCAAAAATATTAGTATTTTTTTAATTTTTACCTTTCCATCAATCATTGTCAGCATTAGAGAAAATTCCACTGACGTGTTATTCGAAATAAAGGGCTCCAGACTTGCAATTTCGTTACACATGTGCCTATATTCATTTTTCAAAACATCAGTGGTTTCCTGAACCCACTGTAATCGAACTGGCCGACAAAATCGAGTAGAGGAAGTTTGTGGATTTTTCCAGATCACTGCATTTGTTGTTTTGTCTGTCAGTCTAATAGGCACTGTGAATGTCCCAAAAAGCTAAGCATCACTAGATTCCGGGTCACTAAATTTTTGATTATATCGAGAATGTCCTCCACTACCATGAAAACCGTATTTCACGTGTAAAGTTTACTTATTTTCAACAGATTCATTATTAGCATCGTGATCAGGTGTCAGAAGTGAGAGAATCCTGCTTGTTGTATGATACAGTAGGTCTTGTAGCTTCACTTCACAATACTTTTCATTGATTTGAATGTTTGTTGGATAACACTCTTTTTTTGCCTCTACGACATCATTATACGATGGAAATAAATCGTGATGATGTACTTTCGATATACTTCGGATCAGAAGATACTGCTCTTTCGCCAATTCAGCATCAGCAATAAGTCTTACAGCCTGCAAAGCTGATAACTTTGTTGGTACCTTAGAATTCTCCTTGTCTTGAATTCTCAAGTGATTTAACATCTCTGTGGCTTGATTTTTCGGAGATGTAGATACTTTTTTGACGATCTTAGCAGCTGATTCATTACCTTCCGTTCTTAGCTTCATAAATGTAGCGAAAGCAAGTTGATCAGCGCTGTTGATGATCCTCAAATTTTCAGTTTTTCTGCGCATAGATCTTTCACTTGAGTTTTGGAAAGATTTTTCTGGACGACCAAAACAGCTGTAAAGACATTTTCATTCCAAGAATATGATAAAAGTTTATGTTTAGCATAACATAGTTATGAAATTCTGTCAATAATTAATGATAGAAGTGCTGACAATGAACGAAACTCAAGTCAAAATGAACAAAACGCATTTCCAGAAACATAATATAAGAAAAATAAATAATCTAAAAAATAATTGCAAAGTTCCAAAGTAAAATGCAGCTTCTAAAATATTCATTACCAATACCTTTTTTTTGGGAATCAGCAATTGAGCAATAAAAATCCATCTTCATCCACATTGCGTTTTTAGACACAAAAGTTTTTTTTGAATATTTTGCACTGCTCCACTGTTTTTTAGCGTACTTGGAAAAAGATTGAAGTTTTGTCTTTAATTTATTTTTTTCACACTCTGGCACTTCTGCATAATTTTCTTCTAAAAAACATTTCACAAAATTCCAACAAATTTTTTTCACAGTCTACAGAGAGGGTAGGGTCCAGGACAGATTTTTGGAAAAGATAGTCAATAAGAACACCCATTTTCTTCTTAATATTTATATCTTTATTGACGCTATGGCTTATTCAAACTGAAGTAGTAAACATAAGAAAACTTTCCTTAACATAAGAAAGGGTAGTGTACTTTAAAAATTACAGTAACTTTGAAGCTATTACCTACCTGACGCAAGGAGCTTCACGGCACGGCAATGTCCCAACATTTGAGCCGCGCTGTCTGTTCGAGGCCTTCCCAAGGCACCTGTCTTAATGCAGTTGTGAGCAGATAACAGGCAGATTAAAACTTACCTTTAACAGAACTTCTCGCAAATCCGTATATTTTTTGTTGTAATAACTTTTTAGAATGATTTTAGAGCAATAGGGCAACAAGTATATAATATATTTCAATGTTATAAATAATTGTTAAAATTTATTAAAATAACATTAAAAAATATCATTTTACTTTGAAATATGTTTTTTTAAATAAAAACAAGCTGAAAACGGCTGAAAATAATTTTTAAACTACAAATAATACGTTCTAAAATTTATGAGTGCAATGACGCACATATACCGTGCATTATAATTTTTTTTAAATTAACGTTTTACACTAATTCCCGGCAGTTCCCAGCTCACTTTTTTTGGCAACTTTTGGCAAAATTATTTATTTATTATAAAAGTTTAAGTTTCAATCTCATTTTTAGGCATTAGGCTTAGTTAAATAACATTATGAATGTTTATAAAAATTTTATTTCAAACGTCGTATTAAGCAAGATCATATTATATGCGGCAAATATAAATCATATTTGTTTCGAATTTTGTTATTACTTTTCACACAGCATCACTCAAATTCAATAATGGATAATCGATAGAAATCGATTTTCGCAGTTGGGTAACTTTCAGGGGCTCAAAAATGTTGAAAAAAATTTTTTAATACACTTTTTTTTTTGCTTTCGTGATGTTTAAGTATTGCCAAATATATTTATCAATTCATTTACTTAAAATAATAAAGTTGAAAAATCGACTTTTGGCCAACTTTTTGTCGTTCTTGGACCACTGTGCGCCATTAGGTTTTTTGTAAAAGTGATGACAAATATATTATCATCGACTCATGGGACTCCAGTGTGACGATTGCCATCGAAATCGAAAAAGCTGTTCATACAAGTGTCCGCCATATTGCACCCGCCATTTTTTTGTGTGGAATTGACATCAAATTCCTTATTGGCAACCCAAAAACCCCTGAGACTAAAATTTCAAGTTTCAATTATGAAAGCTTCTCTTTTTGTTAATTCTCTGGCGACTTCGACCGCTCGGGTGCAGGGAACCTGCCATGTTTGAAGGATCACAGTCACATTTTACCTAGTCTGCTATGAAACTTATTAAAGGTTTTCGAAAAAGCTTATATTGATTAACGAACACTAAGAAGGTCAAGCCCCTGTGCGCTCTGTAGTACGAGAGATGAGCGAAAACAGCTTGAGGTGGCCTGCCAGGCCGGTTGCGTCTAACGGAGGTTTAAGGCCTCCTCGCTTCTTGCCAGCAACTATGTCGTCTGCATACGCTAGTGACCAAATTCTAAACCCTCCTATCCTGACTCCTCCTATCACCTCGGCCTCCAGCTTACTTTCCATATCCGCAATTAAAATCGCAAAAAGGGTTGGGCTAAGAGGGCACCCTTGCCTTAACCCCCTATCCATCCAGAATCCCTCCGAAATCCTCTCCCCTCCTCTCACCTTATCTTTGGTCTCTCCATATATCTCCCTCACCCTCTCGATCAGGCCTCTCTCCACCCCCCTATCCACCATCGCCTCCCACAAGCTCCCCCTATCCACCGAAGGAAACGCGGCTTTGTGATCCACAAAAAACGCGTACACTCTCGACCCCTTCTTCGCTAATTCTCCATCCACCACGTGCTGCAGAAGATAGACATTGTCGATAGTACTCTTGCCAGCCCTAAAGCCCGCCTGCGTCTCCGGCAATATTCCTTTCCTCTCGACATCCTTCCGCAGCCTCTCCGCCAACACCATCGCGTATACTTTATACGCCGTATTCATTAGCGTAATTCCTCTATAATTTTCCTGCCTATCCCTATCTCCTTTCTTATACAGAGGTACTATTAACCCTTCTCTTCACCCTCGTGGGAATCCCTCCCCCCTCCATACTTTCTTTACTACCTCCTTCAGCCTCTCCCTAACCTCTTGTGTACTAAACAGCCATGCTTCGTTCTCTACCCCATCCAGCCCTGCTGATTTTGACCTCTTAACTTCCTTATCTGTTTCTCTATCTCCTCGTCATTCAACTCCTCCATCTCTGCCTCCCCCGTTCTTCTAGTCCCACCATCCCTCTTCCTTGAATCTGAGCCCTGAAATGATTCTTCAAAAAACTCCCTCCACTCCTCACTCCCTATCTTCTCGCTTATCCCCACTCTACGCTTCCTAAACCTATTTATTATCTTCCAGACGTCCCCCTCTGCCTTAAAATTTCCTAACTCCTCTTCCAGATCTTTCTCCTTTTCCTGTTCTTTCTTTTTACACATCAATCTAAACCCCTTCCTTATTTCGACGTACTCCTCCCTTTTCGCATCACCCTCTTTCCACTTCTTGTACTTCCTCTTCACCTTCCTTTTCATCTTTTTACATTCCCTATCCCACCACGGCTTCACCATTCCTTTCTTCTTATTTCTAAATACCTTCTTTTGCAGATACCCTTTCACCTTCTCTTTCAGATTCTCCCATATCTCTTCCACCGACTCCCCTTCAAAGCGCACCTTTCCTAACTGCTACTGATACTTCTCGATCGCCTCCGTCGTCCAGGTTACCCTCTCCCCTATCGATACTTCTTCCCCACCTTGCCTTCCGCCACCCTCGCCTCTTATCCACAGTGTTAATGGCTGATGATCTGATTCCACCCTCCCCTCTACTGCGATTTTTTCCGTCTCCTCCCATCCTTGCATATTCATGACAACATAGTCTATCACCGATACCCCCACCTTACTGACATATGTGTATTCTCCCTCTTCGTGCCCAGTTGCCATACCATTTGCCACCGCCGAGCCTCTATCCTCCATCCAGTCCCTTAGAATCTCTCCATCCTTATTTATTATATTATGCTTCGATTTTCTTTCGAAGCTCTCCCTTTCCCTTTAAAGTCTCTCTCCCCACCCCATCCTCGCATTGAAGTCCCCACCCAGTACCACTATACCCTCCTCTTTTTCGCCTAGCAAGTTTTCCACCCTTTCTTTAATTCTTTTTATCCCATCCTCATTGTACACTGTCACAAACTTACACGTTACCCCTCCTATCTTTACTTCCCTCATTTGACCTCCCTCCCCCTCTTCCTCTCCATCTACTTTCTCCTCTAATCCATCTCTAACCCCCGTTATAATTTCCCCACTGGCCCTTCCTTTCTTCTTCACTCTGAGCGCCTCCTGGAGTCTCCGCCTATACCCCCTTGGCAGCTTTGGCTCTTTCTATCCCATTCCTTTCTTTCTACCCACGTCTCCACCAGTCCCACAACATCAAATTCCTGGATATACCTACAGAACTCCTCATCCTACTTCTTTACCCCTGCTACGTTCCAGTACAGCACCTTCACTACTCCTCTAGCCTGCAATACCCCCAACCCCCTACTTCCTACGAAACGAATCCCCCTGAACTTCCTTCAACACCTCTTTCTCCTCGTCCCACACCCTCATCTTCTCGTCTAGTCTTATGTCCCGATATCCTACCTTCGCCGATCTCCCTTCTCTGTTCTCCCTCCTAGCCCTGTCGTACAGCATTCTCTGCACATCCCTTTCCTTTCTCGTCAAATCGTGATCGATGAAAACTCCCTCATCCTTTATCCCATTCTTATTTCGCATTGCCCCCAACTTTTCTTCCCAGATCTCCAACTCCACAACCACCACTTCCTTCTCCTCCCTCCCCCCAACTTAATTGTCCTTACCATGCCTTTAACCCACCCTATGCTCTGTAGCAGCTCTTCCACGCCCTCCCTATCTTTCCAGCTCTTTAGCTTCAACCCTCTTATCATGATATTATTCCTCCTGTCAGCCTTCTCTTTTCTCTCCATTCTCAACTCCATTGCCATTATCCTTTCCCTATCCGCCCTCTCCCCCTTTTCATTCCTACGCTCTCCAACTTTCCCTTCTATCGTATTCTCTACCCTCTCCCAAATACCTTTAATCTCACTCCCCCCACCCCCGTCTTCTACTTCCATTTCCCTCCTGCCCTCCACCTTCTCAAGTCCTTTTTCCGTCCTTTCCTTCCACACCTTAATCTCCTTTTCCATGTGCTTTATTTTAACTTCTTTCTCTTTCCTTTCCCTCTCTAACCCTTCTACTCTCCCCCTCAGCTCCTTCACCTCCTTTTCCCATCACTCATCTCTGATTCTCAAGTCCTCCCGCATGCCTTCCATCTGCTCCTTAGTCCCCCTTACGTCCTTCCTCAGCCCCCTGATCACGCCTACCAGCATCCCGAGAGCTTCCTTCTCTGACTTACCCTCCATTGGGGGGGGGACCTACGTGTTCTCCCGCTTTTTTTAAAAGGACTCTCTACCTCGCTTTTATCCGGACTCTCTTGGCTGTCTCTCTTCCTCTTCAAGATATCCTCCCCATCACTTACTTGCCCCGGCGCGCCGCTCGACACCGGACTACGCGCTGTTGGCCGTCGTGGCACGTGGAAAATTTCCTCCCCGTCAATTTCACTAGCATTACTGCCAGCACTCTCACTGCTCACCTCCCGCTCTCCCGTTGGTAACTGGGACCTCTCCATGCAGTACCCTCCGCAGCGGACAGATGTGTCTTAAGAATCGCCGCCAAATTTTGCCTTCATCTCCCTTTCTTTTCTATTCCTTACAGCCCCTGCAGACACCCCTTTTTCTTCCTTAACATCCCCTAACTCTGCAAGAACCTCCCTTGACCCCTCGAATGCCCAAGACTCCCGACCACAAACTCTCCCGACTCCTTGCCAACCTAACCTCACTTTCTCTATCTACCTAAATCACAACTCACACCTACGCTGAAAATTTCTTTTTATCTCCCCAATTCACTTCACACAGCTCTACTCACCTCCTAGGCTTCCACCCTCACACTCCACTCATACCTACCACACAAATTCCGTAAAATCCTCTCACCATCTGTCACTGAAGACGTTCTCACTTCCGCCACCAACACGCAAGTCCTAAAGAAAAATATATATAAAGTAAAAATTATTTGAAAGTTTCAATGAAAATAATTTTTTCATACTTTTTATGTTGTCAACTGATTAATTAAGAATTAGCTGATTAATTTTGTTAACAATATCAAATTACATGTATACCATTAAGCCATTTCCCTTTCAGGGTAGGCGTGACACTACCCGATTCGGGTAGTGTTTCTAGGTGGATAGTTTTCTTGCAGTTATAAATAACTAAAAGCGTGGGCTCACCATACCCACGATGTGCCAACAGCACTCAGTATTCTTGAATGGTCACCCATCCAAGTACTAACCGCGTCCAACGCTGCTTAACTTCAGTGATCTGACGAGAACTGGGGTTTTCAGCGCGGTATGGCCGTTGGCATAAAGATTGAAATTTAATATTCTTTAATTAAGTAACATAAATTAATTATTTACTTTGAGATTATGTAATTGAATATTGGCTATAATTTGTATAATAAAAGTTTACTTATATTTAAAATAGTCCTATTCCAGTTACATAAATGTCCAATTGTTTCTGAGGTTGCGAAATGAGTATCTGAATTCAGTTTTCGAAATCATAGGTACATATGCTTTCATTTTTCCTGAAATTATTTTAAAAGGTACTTCAAATTTAATAATTAAATTATTATAAATATTCCCTTTGCCTAAGAATTTAGGCAAATCTTCCAAATTTAAAATACACCTCACGGTTATATTCATTTGAACAACAATAATTGACAAATTAATTCAAATTTTCATAACAATATGAAGTAACAATTATTTGAATGCTTTAATTAAAATAATTATTTGATACTTTCCATGTTCTAAACTGATTCATTAATTATTAGCTGATTAATTTTTTTCACAATATTGAATTACATAAATATTTAATTTTAATTAATTTTAATTAGATAACATAAATTTATTATTCGCTTCAAGGTTATGTAATTGAATATTGGCTATAATTTTTCTAATAAAAGTTTTTTTGAATAATTTTTTAAATGTTTCCGACGGTCTGAAATAATTGTCTGAATTCAATTTTTAAAATTATATGTACATATGTTTTGATTTTTTATCAAATTTGTATAAAAGTATACCATTAAGCCATTTCCCTTTCAGGGTAGGCGTGACACTACCCGATTCGGGTAGTGTTTCTAGGTGGATAGTTTCTTGTAGTAAATAACTACAAGTGTGGGCTCACCACACCCATGATTCTATAAATTTATATAAAATGTTACTAATAATTTAAATTTTAAGTAATGCAATTAAAAATTGTAAAAATATGAATATAAAATGAATTCAATATTTAAATGAAAATATTTGTGTAATGCTTTTTATGGTTTTAAATGATTGAGTAATTATTGATTCTATTAGAACTTAAATTTTTTCTTGTATTTTTTCAAAAGCTTATTAATACATCAAAATATTCAGAAATGAAACTTTTTAATTAATTATTAGCTGATTAATTTTTATCACAATATTGAATTACATAAAGATTGAATTTAAATGGTTTTAAATTCAGAAACATAAATTGATCATTGTCATTGAATACTGGATATAATTTGCATAAGAAAAGTTTAATTGAATTTGAAATACCACTAATTACATTATTTTTTAAATGATGCTGATGTTGTGAAACGAGTGTCTGCATTTAATTTTCAAAATTATATGTGAATATGTTTTTCTATTTTTTCTGAAATTAATGTGTAAGGTTACTAATATATTAAATTTTCAGAAATGATAGTAATTTGTTTTTAAATGTAGAATAAAAATTATTCCAATGTTTGAATGAAAATTATACTTGAATGTTTTTTATGTTATATACCATTAAACCATTTCCCTTTCAGGGTAGGCGTGACACTACCCGATTCGGGTAGTGTTTCTAGATTATTATTATTAGATTATTAATTATTAATTAATTATTAAATTAATAGATTATTAATAGATTAATTAATTATTACCTGATTATTTTCTTCAACAATTTTAAATTACATGATGATTGAATTGTAATTGCTTTTCATTAGGTAACATAAACTGATTATTTACTTCAAGGTTACGTAATTGAATATTGACTATAATTTGTATAATAAAAGTTTGTTTAATGTTTAAAATACCGCTATTCCAATTATATAATTTAAAAATAAAGTTAAACAACCACCGCAGGGTCCCACTAAGAGCAACTGCCATCCAAAAAATGTCAATAGCCCCCAGTAGCACCGCGGTAAATCCCACCCACGGCCACGACAAACAACCGTGAGATGGGTGGTCATAGGCAACGACGAAATCATAACGGCAGGCCGGCGAAACCCTCGTATGTCTTGAGGACACGAAGCGACCCAAGGATGACAGCTTTGTGCATCCATCTCGCAAGTGCCTTGGCATATTTTTGGCACGCGGTTATGGCTTTAAGGTTACGAACCAGTGATAGTTTCGCACCTCCGGTAGCACATATCACAAGGACAATTACTTGTACCGAATATTTTGGGTACAGTCGTTGTAGCTCTTTTTTAAGGTCTTGATACCTCTCCTCTTTTTCTTTCTCCTTTGCAGTGATGTTGTATTCGGACGGAGCCGAGAATTCGATCACGAATATAGTTCGTTTCTCGAAGTCTTGGAGAACAATGTCAGGCCTCGAGTGCGCAACGGAGACTGCTGCCCGAAAATCGTAGTTCCAGAAAATTTGGCGCTTCTCGTTTCGGACAATCGACACTATCTCCCTTGGAGCGTTCGGCAGGGCAGGGTCGCGGACAACACCGTAAGAGCGACAAAGAAGGTAATAAAGCACTCTTAGGGCCGCATTATGTCTGTAGATATACGTCTTTCCCGCGTGGGTCGGACACCCTGAGAGTATGTGTTCTAGGTACTCAGCGCGTGCATGACACGCTCTGCACCTATCACTGGGAACATCTTGACATAAAATGCGCTCACGGTATGCTAAGGTAAAAATGACACCGTCCTGGCATGCGGAAATAAAACCCTCTGTACCTGAATTAAGCCCTGATGATTTGAGGAAAGCAAAAGTTTGCTCCTTCGACAAGGACTGTTTTTCTACATTTCTGTGAAAGTTTCCGTACATTTTCTTGTCGAGTAGCTCTCGGTGAAAATTTTCAACCTCTGCTTTCTTCACTTTGGTTTTTAGAAGTGAAGCATCTAGATGAAGTAATGCACTCTCCTCACTTCTGATGTTAAAATTCAGGCCAAGGGTCTCGGCCGCTTGCTCAGCGGCTTTGTAAAGGAACGCTCCTTCGCCAATCATCTCGTGGTTCCTGACCATCTTTAGGAGAGGATCTCTGCCATTCGCAGCGGTGTAAGCTGTACTTAGAACAATCCAGTTATGAAGACACTGGAGATTCAGAAGTCCGCCTTGACGGCGTGAAATATATAATCGCGGAACTGACGAATTGATATGCAAGCTTTTATGCATATGCATGATCTTACGTGTAATGACATCAAGGGCCTTAAGCTCGTTCTTCGTCCATTGAACTACCCCAAACGAGTAGAGTAGAACCGGGACGGCAAGCATGTTAGTCGCAGATACCTTGTTCAACGCCGACAGCTTGGAAGACCAAATCTGTCGAAGAAGATGCTTGTATCTGCTTCGGAAAGATTCCTTCACTGATGTTACGTCCGGAATGCGGCTTTTAAGCACGCCCAGGTATGTATAGTTCTCTCCAGTATTAAGATGTCTGATAACACTTATATCCACAAACTCAGGGTCCTTGGGAACGGCAGTAATCTTTCCTTTCTTCAGATGAATTTTGGCACACTTGTCCAAGCCAAAGTCCATTCCAATCTCTCCTGTGTAGTTCTTGACAATATTCATAGCAGTTTGAAGTTTGCTTTTACCAGAGGCATAGATGTTCAGGTCATCCATATAAAATACATGAGTGACCTTATGCTCGCGCCGATTAGTGTCGGCACAGAGGTATTCAGGAGAATTTCGTAGTGTGAGAGATAAAAGCAGAAGTGTGATGCAAAAAAGCAAAGGGCTCATGGTATCACGTTGAAAGACGCCCCTCTGGAACCTGACGTTGTTGGTTGTCACACCATAATTTCTAGCTGAGATAGTAAATCTAGTTTTCCCAAGAGGCATCAATCTCTCTATGCATCTCACTATGTGTGGATGTACCTTCAAGCTTTCCAACAGACAGATGATAAGTCTGTGAGAGGTTGAATCGAAAGCTTTCCGGTAGTCAATCCCGGCCATTGACAGGACGCGCTGATGGGCTGCAGCGTCTTTGCAGACACACCTGTGAATTAGCAGGTTCTCTCGACAGCCTGCTACACCGTTTTTCGAGCCACGTTGTTCGTACATCTCTCGCCATACAGGCTCAATTCGTCGAACAATCATGTTGTTGAGGACAGCTGTAAAGATCTTATACAGCGTGTTCAAACAAGTTATTGACCTGCCATTCTCTGGGTTGGACAAATTGCCTTTTTTTGTCAGGAGTATGGTGCGTCCTAACACCAGCCACTGCGGAATCAGCGTCTCCGACTTTAAATATGAGGTGAATATGCGGGCCAAATTTTGGTGTGTAAAGGTAAACTTCTTACACCAAAAGTTCTTGATACAATCTGGTCCAGCAGCGGAAAAGTTCTTCGTGCCTCTAAGTGTTTTTTTCACCTCTTCGGCAGTGATTGGTGGAAATTCCTCCTTAGATTTTATGAGGTTGTCGCAAAACTCCTTGAAGCGGATGATATTGTCAGTATCTTCTTTCAACTCTAGTGTTTTCGGGATCTTGTACACCTCTCTCAAAAAAGTCTCTGCCTCCTTGGGCTTGGGTGGATTTTTTACAGAAACAGGTAGATCGCTGAAGAGGCGCGATGGATCAGCGAGAAACTGTTGATTCTCCCTGATCCATCTCTCCCTCTTCTGTATTCTCCTCCTTGCGTCAGATAACAGCCGTATTTTGTCAACAATACGCTGCTTGATTGTCAGCAGCTTTGACTTGTTTAGTGTGTGATTCGAGATCCTTAGTTCTGGGGCGAACTTTCGAACCCTTTCCGTGAACGGTCTACCACATGTTATGTAGTCAATCGCACATTGAACACGGGACGCATTCTGTCTTGCCCATCCAATCTTCTTGTTCAGTTGATGCAAGCGTCTTTTGGTCTTTTGATTCATCGTCGGTTTCAGCCTTCGATTTGAATCAGCCAAAGTTCTCGCAGCATCTATTTCAGCCAGATCTTGGGGCTTAGGAGGAACTTGCATGTTAATGTTCCTTCTTGTAATGAAATTGCGATCATCTCTCAGAAGGACCTGCTTTCTGCGGTTGGTCTCCATGTCGCTTCCTCATCTTCGTCTGCACCTTCATAAAGCAGCGGTTGGGAAAGCGCTCCGCGTACATATCCATTTTTCCGGAGGTTGACGGCTTGATTTCGCAAAGACTGATGCGAAACGTGCTAAAGCTCTGGGTTTTTCTAGCACCACAGAGTGTGCATACGCGCCATGAAGCCTCGGTGAACATGGATAATGCTGGCATCGTAGCAGTCTAACAAGTCGTCCTTGAGTTGATCCGTCCACTGAATGTGGGCGTTTCGCCGGTTCGTCGTCGTGTTTCCATCTAAATTATTTTCAGCACCCCGAACTCTAGGCTGATCGGCATTGTTTGCCGACCCATTTTCGGGTGCTCTGCGCGTTCGATTGTCTTGAACCGCATCTACAACATTTTGGTGTTTTGGTGGTTTCATTGTTGTTCCCAAGAGCAGCTAGGGAAAGGGTTAGTCCATCATTGTAGAGCCCCGCGTGCAAGGATAAGGCTGATACTCTGAGAGGTCGCCCGGTATCCCAGAGTCACCGGTTGAGACACCTAACCCAGGTGCCATTCAGCTTTCGGCACGGTTGTTACCCCTTGCTTAGGAGTTATTCCTTCGGGACCATCCCTGGACTATTGTCCGCGACGGCTTATTGATTATTGTAATCATATTCAGCAGAAACCCTTGGTACAGGGACCCTCTATCCGCAAACCCGAGGACGCGTTTGGTGGCTTTGTCATAGGCCCTTCGGTTCTAATCCAAAGGAATCGAAACCGAAAACCGAAGGAATCGAAACCGAAAACCGATATATATATGTTAGGCTCCGAACCCGAAAACGCCCAATGGGCGTTTAAACCGCACGCACCTAGGAGTGGGCATTTCTAAATGCCCCGAACTAGGTGAGAGCGCTTTTAAGTGCACCGAGGGCATTCTCAAATGCACCCACCTAGGTGGGCAAAACTGAAACGTCCCGAACCCGTTATAGTTGTCTTTAGATACAGAGAACGCATTTTGGGGAATATAAAAATTTCTTCTTGTGATAAAAAACTAGTATTTTTGTTGAGGCACATTCTGAAGCACACAATCCTGGTAAAAGTCAAGGATGAAAAAAACACAGTTGTCATATACTAGATAAATAATGTTAAAAATTGATAAAGACGATATAATTACTATTGTTATTGTTATGTCAACATTTGCTAAACATTTTTAATATTTTCAATAAATAATAGGTACATAACTATTCATTTTTTTTCATCTTATTAAAATTTTTTAAGATAACATTTCTTTAAGAGATAGCCAATTTAATAATAGTAAGATTATTCCAAATTATCAGAGAATATTAATTTTTAACAACAAAAAAACGAATTTTCAACTAAAGTTATGAATCTTTAACCAAAAAAATTAACGTTTCAGAAAATAGTTCCACTTTCAAATAAAATTTTTAACCTAAAAAGATGAATTGTAAACAAAAAGATGATAATTACTATTTGAAAAACAAAATGTTTCAATTAAAAGTAAAAATTAACTGCATTCAACCAACAGAAACGAATTTTCAACAAAATGCTTGAATTCTCTACGAAAACAGATAATTTTTAATTGCAATTTTCAGTTGCATTTTAAAATAAATAAACTTATTTTTGCAAAAAAAAAACAGGCATCATATATGTATATTCAACGTATATTTATCATATTTTAAATAGCATTGATCGTTTTTTTCTGAATTTAAACAAAAATGTGAATTTATTATTTGTACATATTATATTACTTTTTAGTAATTTCTTCTCATTGGATGGGTTGTTTAGTGATATATTACCAATTTTTGTAAAGTGAATAATAATAATTTTATTCTGTTTATCGCTTCTTTATATTAGTTATCTTTCAAATTACCATATACCCGTTTTTTTCTTTCATCCTTGACTTTGACGAAAATTTGGTGCTTTAGAATGTGCCTCAATAAAAAGACTAGTTTTTTGTCACAAAAATGAATTCTTGTTTCTCACAAAACGCGTTGTTTATATCTAAAGGAATGTTAAGTGTAAAAATGAATCGGGGTAATATTACATAACTGATACTTTTAGTTCGTTAACAAGCTATTTCGGATAGAAATTCAAAAAGTTAGAGCATTTTCAAAATTTGTTTGAGAATTATTACATTCTCATCAATTCGTTCGTCTAAATTATATGTACAAATTTGCTTTTATCCATTTTTTATAGAACGTGTAGTTTTTGATTTAATCGTGAAAAATAACACTACAAACAAAGAAGTAAAATTTGTGTAAAAACGACTAGAGATTAATGGCAAATAAGGAACAAATATTAAAGTGATCATGAAAAATAAAATTTGTACTTCATTTTGCTATATCTGAATGAGCAGTTCGGAACCGACAAACATATATTAATATAGTATACATTTAATATATTAAAGTTGAATATAATATAGAAAAATTTGCGTATTGGACAAATTTTATTCGAGTGCGAAGCACGAGATACGTGATGTGAATGTGTTCGTTAAAGCCGAAGGAGCTTAAAAAAAAGAGAACTCACAATCACCAAATTACTACTGTCGATGATTTCACATTTAATTGTCAAAGGTTTTGCGTAAACGTAGGGAAGTACAAAGGCTGAGCGCGTAGCGCGAGGTAAATACATTATCGAGCGCGAAGCGCGAGATAAATATATTATCGAGCGCGAAGCGCGAGAACCAACAGTCGCGCGCCATAGGCCATAGGCGCGCTCAAGCGTTACTTTGAAAAATCTAAATAAATAAAAAAAGTAATGAATAGTTATGTTCCTAATAATTATTCGAAATGTTTTTGTAAAAATAAATTTCTTTATTTAAAAATGCAACTGAAAATTGCAATTAAATCAAGACCGAGCTTAGTTAATTCATTCCATCTAATAGATCTGGCCCTTAACAAATTATTTCATTTTGACGCTTAATTTATTCTAACAACGATAAAGGTAATTAAATATATTTTTTATTATATAGAATGAAAATGTTCGATTACAGAACACTATAACTTGAAGACGGTTGCCAATAAATTAATAAAATTTGTAGGTTTTATTTTCAACACTAATATCTCTAAACTTGGTTTGTTATAGCAAAACTTTATTTATTCACATCATTCAAAGTTGATGTAGAAATAAAAAAGAATAATTGATTGATCTTTATTTTAAAATGCAACTGAAATTGCAATTAAAAATTAATCTGTTTTAGTAGAGAATTCAAGCATTTTGTTGAAAATTCGTTTCTGTTGGTTGAATGCAGTTATTTTTTACTTTTAATTAAAACATTTTGTTTTTCAAATAGTAATTATCATATTTTTGTTTATAATTCATCTTTTTAGGTTAAAAATTTTAGTTGAAATTGGAACTACTTTCTGAAAAGTTCATTTTTTTTATAAAAATTCATAACTTTAGTTGAAAATTCGTTTTTGTTTTGTCAAAAATTAATTTTTTCAAGTGAAAATCTAAATATATTGTTGAAAATTCAAATTATTTGTTGAAAATAATTATTCCCTGGTAATTTGGAATAATTTTACTATTATTACATTGGCTATCTGTTTAAGAAATGTTATCTTAAAAAATCGAAATAAAATAAAAATAATGAATAGTTATGAACCTAATATTTATTAAAAATGTTTAGAAAATGTTGACATAACAATAACAATAGTAATTATATCGTCTTTATCACTTTTTAACATTAGTTATCTAGTATATGACAACTGTGTTTTTTTTTCATCCTTGACTTTTACCTGGATTGTGTGCTTCTGAATGTGCCTCAACAAAAATACTAGTTTTTTTATCAGAAGAAGAAATTTTTATATTCCCCAAAACGCGCTCTCTGTATCTAAAGACAACTAGAACGGGTTCGGGACGTTTCAGTTTTGTCCCCACCTAGGTGGGTGCATTTGAGAATGCCCTCACCTAGTTCGGTGCACTTAAAAGCGTTCTCACCTAGTTCGGGGCATTTAGAAATGCCCACTCCTAGGTGCGTTTTCGGGTTCGGAGCCTACATATATATATATATATATATATATATATATATATATATATTTAACTTTGCGATGTTGTGAAATGAGTATCTGAATTTCCATTTCTAAATTATGTGCACATATATTTTAATTTTCTCTAGAATAGTTTAAAGGGTTATTAATAATTCAAATGTTCAGAAAAATATGAAGTAAAAATTATTTTAATGATTCAATGAAAATAATACTTGAATGCTTTTTGTATTATTAAGTAATTAAAATGAGTATCTGAATTCAATTTTCAAAATTGCGTGTACAATGTTCATCAGTTTTATTTTTTTCTGAAAATTAGAATAAAGGTTATTAATAATTAAAAATTTCAGAAATGAAATTTCAAGATTAAAAGAAATATAAAGTGAAAATTATTTGAATTTTCGAATGAAAACAATATTGGGGTGTACTTCCGAAAAGGACATATGTCCGATTTTCTTCGGGCTTCGTGTACTTATGTATTTTGACGCGCTCATTACGAATATGATAGTGAAAATTGGCGACTAGTCGATTTTCATGGTGAAAACCATGAAAACCCCATAAAAATCATGGTTTTTTGCGTTTATCTCAGATAATATGCAAAATAAAAAAAATGTTTCAAATAAAAGTTGTAGATCTCATTAAAACACACTTTTTTCATTGCATACATTTTTTCGTACGAGCGATAGTTTTCGAGAAAATCAGCGATATATCGATTTTTCACGTTAAAAATTGTATGAAATACGTGAATTCATAACTCCATTAGTTTCGGCTTGGTACCTACTGACGCTCTTCACCGCGAGAAGATTGGAGTTCTTTGAAGAGCATATTTTTTTTAGATTTTTGTAGTTTTTATTTTTATTTTTTTTTAATTTTTAAATATTTTTAACGTTTTTTTGTTAATTTTTTATTTTTTTTTTCTGTTCTTTATTGTAAATAAACAATATGTTTATTTGTCCTTTCCCGGATAGCAAATTTTAATGTCGCGAATCAGTTGAAGAAAAGGATCAGTATTTAGTTTTTGGATGCGACGCCGCCACAAAAATTCAGAAAGGTGATCGGCTAAGTTATTTTTTTTTACTCCACCTCGAGACAAAAATCGACGCATCCAACGCCAGGAGGATTCAGGGTGTGAAGGCACCCCTGTGACTGGTCACAAAAATAATGTAAGGTCGTACACCCACCCCTTTTCCAGCGCCGTGTGGGGGGGCGGGAAGGCACCCCTGTGACTAGTCACAAAAATAATGTAAGGTCGTACCCCTACCCCTTTTCCAGCGCCGTGTTGGGGGCGGGAAGGCACCCCTGCGACTGGTCACAAAAAAAATGTAAGGCTGTACCCCACCCCTTTTGCAGCGCCGTGGGGGGCACCCCTGTGACTGGTCACAAAAATCGATTTACTACTGATTTTCTGGGAAACTGTCGTTCCTATGAAAAATGCTTTAAACATAAAATGTGTATTTCGATGGGGTCTACAACTTTTGTTGGAAACATTTTCTTGAATTTTGAACCATTACTGAGATAAATGAAAAAAACCATGATTTTTATGGGTTTTTTATGGTTTTCACCATGAAAATCAAATTTGCGCCAATTTTCACTATCATATTCGTAATCAGTGCGTCAAAATACATAATTATGCGGAGCCCGAAAAAAATCGGAGGTCCACCCTATTGAAAAAAATCGGAGGTCCACCCTTTTCGGAAGTTTATCCCCATTTCCCTTTACCATTCCTTTTACCATTTCTCTTTAGCATTTCCTTTAACCATTCCCTTTGCCATTTCCCTTTAATATTTCGTTTACCATTCCATGCATTTAGAATGTGAAGAAGCATGGTTTATGGGTGTTTTAATAATAAAAATCGATGTATCGTTGATTTTCTCGAAAACTATCACTCGTACGAAAAAATGTTTGAAATAAAAAAAGTGTATTTCGATGAGATCTACAACTTTTATTTAAAATATTTTTTGTTATTTTGCATATTAGCTGAGATAAACGCAAAAAAAACAAGATTTTTATGGGGTTTTCATAGTTTTTACCATGAAAATCGACTAGTCGCCAATTTTCACTATCATATTCGTAATCAGCGCGTCAAAATACATAAGTACACGGAGCCCGAAGAAAATCGGACATATGCCCTTTTCGGAAGTATATCCATTTACTTTGAGGTTATGTAATTGAATATTGCATATAATTATTATTATTATAGATTAGCAGTTCGAACTCGAAAGTTCA
>CAKNYM010047520.1:15387-37387 GCA_932195095.1 Andricus curvator | reverse complement strand
TAAGGAACTTTTTAACCCTGGGTCCAACCTAAAAGGTTCCTAGAATTATATTTGTGAAATATACAAATTGACTGGTGACCAAATGAGAGAGAAAAAAACAGAGAAGAAAGAATTCTAGGAACCTTTTAGGTTGGACCCAGGGTTAAAAAGTTCCTTAAGGAGTTGGGTCCAGACTGGACCCTTTAATTTATTGAGGCTCCGGGTCCGGAAACGAACCTTTCAAATTCTTAAGGGTCCAGGTCCGAACCCGGATTCTTTAATTTCTTAAGAGTCCGGGTCCGAACCCGAAACTTTCAATTTCTTACGGTTCCAGGTCCGAACTCGGGCCTTTTAAGTTCTTCAGGGTCCGGGGTCCGTATTCGTTCCCTTTAAATTCTAAAGGGTCTGGGTCCGCACCTGTATCCTTTAAGTTCCGGGTTCGGACCCAAAACTTTCAAAATGTTAAGGGCCCGAAACCGGACCCTTTAAACTTTTAAGGGTTCAGGTCCGAACCCTTCCTGGACCATTTAGGTCCCCGGACCCCTCAAAAATTAAGGGTTCCGATCCCTGGGGATACGATTCTGATGTTTGCGTTGAAGTTGAATTCATTTTACTGCTTCACCCATTGCGGGTAAAAATCAGACATACGTAATTACTCGTATATTCAGAATCATTCTAATCATTATAAAAATATTTTACTCTAATTTAGCCAAGCAAAAAGAGCTTCGGTGGCTCAGATGATAGCGCGTCAGGCTTCCATGCAGGAGGACTGGGGTTAGATCCCTGAGCTGGTACCAATGGAAATTTTTCTACGTACTTCTACCGGGGCCTTCGTGGTTCGGAACGCACCTTGAAATTGCAGATCCCCTCAGAATAGGCTAGTTACGTACCATGTTAGAGGCCCCATCTCAAGGGGACTAGCCTTGGTGGTCATTAGTCGACTTTGAGAAGACTCGAAAATAAGTCAGCCATCTCCTTGCGCTTGAGGCCTCCACGTGGGACACACGTGGGACAGTGCTTTGAATGATCTGTGCATCTAACTGATGATCTCAGAGGGATCGCTCCGTCCACCCTAGTCTGGCCGTATTCTCCTTCTGCGGGACAGAAGACAAATTTGGCGTCGAAACTAGAAAGTTCAAAAATTTGACTCAAATTTTTAAATTCTGAAAATTTTTATTAATTTGATAGATTTTTATAAAAGCCAGTAGAAAGGGGTTTTTGAGTCATAGAACACGAATTTGGGTTCTAAATGCAAGAATCTGACTCAAATTTTGAAAATTTTAATAATTAGGTAGATTTTTATGAAAGTGAGTACGAGGGGGGTTTTCGAGTCTTCTTCTTTATTCATAATGTGTCTCTTGAAAGTTTACATGAGTACCATTTCTTACAATACTTCCGTCTACCTATTTTATGAAATCTTATCCTTACTATTTACAGTTATTCACACCTATTTACAGAAAATCTTGTATCTACTACCGGCGTAAAAATTATACTCATCTGCCTTTGACGCTCAACAACTCAGCCCAAAAAAAATGCTAGAGTAAGAAGTAAGTAGTCATTCGAAAGCTGAAAGTGTTCCATGTAAGTGAGCTTGAAGCCGTTAATGTAAAGAAATTCTTGTGCTCTGCAGACTGAAAAATGTAAAAAAAAGTAAGGAATTTCGGGCACATTTAAGAAGAGTCAAGTTTAGAGCATTATTTCTTATACAAGAGGCAATGGGAAAAATTGGAAAAAATTCATAAATATGAGGAAAACTTTTGTGAACAACTATATAGAGAAATAATAAAAATTGTTGCTTAAAATTACAAAAATGTACAACAATACTATCTTCAGTTCTAATGAAGACATTAAAGCGATTCAAACGCCTAACTGTAACGGATAGGCTCTGTAATTATTTACAATCTCCCGAAAGGATCTGATTGTTTTATTTTTGGTGGAAATCGCGATATTTGTAAACATTTTTTTTGTTGGAAAGTAAGTGTTAGGAACCAGCGGGGGTGCATTTTTTTTGCTGCCGGTCAGAAGAGGCGTCAATGTCTGGGCAAGAGTTCAGAAGCACGGGTCAAAGAAAGGCACCAGCGGTCGGCAGCAAAAAAAGGCACCTCTGCTGCTCTCTAACACTTTCTTTCCAACAAAATGAAATGTCCAAAAATATCGCGATTTCCACCAAAAATAAAACAATCACATCCTTTCGGAAGATTTAATTATTTAATTAATAATTTGGTGTTTGAATCTCCTTAATATCTTTATTAGAACTGCAGATTGTATAGTTGTACATTTTTGTAATTTTAGGCTTCTTGTCTAAGAAATAATGATCTAAGCTTGACTCTTCTTAAATATGCCCGAAATTCCTTACTTTTTTTACATTTTTCAGTCTGCAAGGCACAAAAAAATGTTGACATAACCGTGGTCAAGCTGATTTACGTAGATCACTTTCAGCTTTCGAATGACTATGACAGGCCCACAAAAAAAAGTGGGTTGTGCGAGAGATCAGAGTAAGGTACCTATACGTATTTTGGGGTGCTGAACACGAATCTGACATCAATTTTTCTCGTGCGCATCAGGATTTTCCCCTAGACGCGGAAAATTCCCTATAAAATCAGCTTTGTCGGGTTATTTTATATTTTAGATGCTGAATACGAATTTTGACTCAGATTTCCGCTAACTCTTCAAAGTTTTCCCTTAGATCCAGAAAATTCCCTAAAAAGCCAGGTTGTTTTAGTATAATACCACCTTTATTAGTGGAATTATATAAAAAAAAGTATTTTGGGGGTACTTTTTGGGTAGAATACATATGGGAGATTTCGCTTCAGAGCCTTCAACTTTTTCCATAGACTCGACGAATTCCCTAAAGAGATCTATTTTTCATATAATGGCGTTACAGTAAATTCAACTTCGCAGCTGAAAACTTTCTCATGCACTTGGAAGAACCAAGTTCAGATTCGTATTCAGCACCCCAGAATACATCAAGATATGATTTTCGGGCCGCCTTCCAGATGAATTCAATGCAGAGGGTATTCCATGTATAAAAAAGCTGATTTTCTAGGGAATTTTTCGCGTCTAGTGTAAAAGCCTGACGGGATGAGGGTAAACTAACGTCATATTCGTATTTAGCGAACCAAAATATATAAAGATATTATACTCCGACCTGTTTACAGACGATTTCAAAAACAAGGGCAATTTCATACACGAAAAAGCTGCTTTTCTTGGGAAATTTCCGCGTCTAGGGAAAACCCCGATGTGATGGCGGGAAATTAGTCTCAGATTCGTGTTCAGCGCCCCAAAATACATAAAAATATCATGCCTCATCTTTTTCCAGAGGATTTCAACAACAAGGATTAGTTCATACCGGATAAAGCTGATTTTATAGGGAATTTTCCGCGTCTAGGGGAAAATCCTGACGCGCTCGGGGAAAACTGATGTCAGATTCGTGTTCGGCGCTCCAAAATACATGAAAATATCATGCCTGATCTTTTTCCAGACGATTTCAATAACAAAGGTTATTTCATACCCGACAAAGCTGATTTTATAGGGAATTTTCCGCGTCTAGGGGGAAATCCTGACGCGCTCGGGGAAAGCTGATGTCAAATTCATGTTCAGCGCCCCAAAATACGTAAAAATATCATGCCTGATCTGTTTCCAGATGATTTTAATACCAAGGGTAATTTATACCCAGAAAAGTTGATATACTAGGAAATTTTCCGCGTCTAGGGGAAAATCCTGACGCGCTCGGGGAAAACTGATGTCAGATTCGTGTTCGGCGCTTCAAAATACATGAAAATATCATGCCTGATCTTTTTCCAGACGATTTCAATAACAAAGGTTATTTCATACCCGACAAAGCTGATTTTATAGGGAATTTTCCGCGTCTAGGGAGAAATCCTGACGCTCTCGGGGAAAGCTGATGTCAAATTCATGTTCAGCGCCCCAAAATACGTAAAAATATCATGCCTGATCTGTTTCCAGATGATTTTACAGTCGAACCTCCATAATTCGAACAGCAAGGGACCGGCTGAAAAGTTCGAATTATGGAGGTGTTCGAATTATCTGCATCTGGTTTTCTGTATAGGAACGTCAAGGGACCGGAGAAAATGTTCGAATTATGGAGGAATTCGAATTATGGGTGTTCGAATTATGGAGTAATTTATGGTAATTTATACCCAGAAAAGTTGATTTACTAGGAAATTTTCCGCATCTAGGGGAAAATCCTTACGTTCTGGGGAAAAACTGATGTCAGATTTGGGTTCAGCGCCCCAAAATACGTATAGGTACCATACTCTGATATCTCGCACAACCCACTTTTTTTGTGGGCCTGTGCTAGATCCTTATTTCTATTTTTGACGAGAGAGCAATTTGGGACGTGTTAACGAACGATTGAGCAAGTGATCGAAAGCGAGAGTGCAAGCGAGAGAGAGAGAGAGAGAGAGAGAGAGAGAAAGCGATAACGCAAACGCATCTTAATCTACTTATGCTATTAAACAACTATTACTTACAAATCTTTACGCTTCTAATTTAAGCGACTTCCGTTTCCTTTTTCTTTCACTTCTCTTGTACCTCCATTTTGCCATTCTTTTGCAACCATTCTTTCATTCTTTCTCATTCGCTCCCTTAGCACCCTCCAACTCCTTTATCCATTCTTGTATCCCCTTTTTCACCACAACTTTTTCTATCTCGCCTCGGTCTAATGCAGGGGTCTCCAAACGTAGATCCTGTATCTATTTGGGATCCCAGGCCAGTAGGTCGGATCTACTCAGGTTTGACCCAGAACTGTCAAAATCCTTTACCTTATTCGAATCGCTTGGAACCCTTTGAAAAAAAGGGTCCTCCATGTTCAAATTTCAGAACCGAGCCGTTCCAACTGGCATTTTTCCCGAGAGGTCATAAATTTTCTCTCAGTTTCCTTTCGAAAAAAAAATGGTAGATCTTGAAAAAGGTCTTGCGATCCTGGGTCACGCTGCACCTGTGGATTGTGGAGACCCCTGGTCTAATGAATCAAATGCCGCCTTTAAGTCCACGAACATTGCTATCATTGTCCCTTTCTCCCTTTTTATCCTCTTATTTACTAGATAGTTCAGAACATATATGTTGTCCATCAGCCCCATCCCTTTTCTAAACCCTATCTGATTCGGAAGCTCTATATTTTTTTCCTCAACTTCTTTCTTTATCCTCTCTGATAAAACAGTCACATATACTTTCTACAATGTTGGCATTGGTTTCACTGCTCTATAATCTTTAACCTCCTCCCCTTAGCCTTTCTTCACTATGGGTACCGCTACTTCTTCCTTCCATAACTCAGGCCACCCCTCTCCTCTCCATTCTCTATTGCACATTATCCAGGCCCATTCCTTTGAGGGGATTTATCAGCGTTATAAAACTGTCTCCCTGTTTCCGGCCGCACGGTTGAATATTTTTGTCTGATATTTTGCATATCTTATCTAAATATAAGTCTATTTTGTTGACAAGTCTCGGTTTTTTGAAAAAATGTTTATATTTGACGTTATAAACAAAAAGAAAAGAACAATAGAAAAAAAATGCAGTGACGCTCAGTACTAGCTGAATGTGTATTTTCGAGGCCTGGGCAATCGAGCCCCGTCAAATTTACGAGGCAGACTCCCCGGAGCGCGAGCGAAGAATCCGGATCACGACGAATTACCTGAAACGAATCAACCTTTCATTGTGATGAGATGCAGGCCGGTTTAAAAAACTGAAATTATGAAAGCATCGCGTGATTCAATTTTAATTAGCAGAAATAGTTTATTCATATAATTTCAAGAAATTGAAAAAAAGTTTCATGAAAATCGGTTAATATTTGCAGTAATAATAGAAATGTTGAAGTGCAAACGATAGTATGCAAAGATACACCGCACTATGGGGCATTTTCATTTGTTCATTTATTATATGTTTACTCAATGTATGAGAAAATCGAGATTTTTCACAAAATCATTATTTAATCTTCAATAGCGGTTTGCATATAATGAGAATCATCTTAAATCAACGCGATAGTACTCCCAGAATACAAATAATTTGATTATTGTCTGTTTTAATTGTTATAAACTAATGACATTAACAAACAGCCACATAGTGTAATTTTGGTTGAAAAAAATTTGTTTTCGGATGAATATGCTTTAAATTATAGTGAGAGTGACTGTTAGTCACAATTTTTATGAAACATCAACAATTGTAAATGTCGTAAACAATTTTTTGCAAAAATTTGGAATTTGTGGTTTTTTCTATTTCGGTTCTTCCTTTATTATCTGAAATTATGTAGATATTCGGAAAAGTGATATATGTTTGATTATGTGTGTTCAAATACAACAGCTTTTGATTTTGTAAACAAATGAAATAAGTTAATATAAAACTTTCTCCTGGAAAATATTTTTTTTTTGCCCTGAACCTGCTTCGAATGTTTGTGAGAGAGATTTACAGTAACTGTTTCTATGTAAAATTAACAATAAACAGTTGTTAGTATTTAAGTTTAAATATTACGATTCGTAGGTATTTAATAATATTGTAATTTTTATTGACAAAAATTTGTTCTTCTCTGGAAATAGTTTGAATTATCTTGAGAGTGATACTCAATAACAATTTATATAAAACATTATACACAATTTTTTTTGAAAATTGTGGAATTTGTGCTTTTTCAATTTCGGATTTTTCTTTATCATTTGAATTGCTGCAGATATTATTGAAAAGAACATAGGTTTCATTATATTTGTTAAAACACAACAAGTGTCAAAGAAATGGCACTTTGGCCTAGAAAGATTGTTTTTTTTTCACTCAAACTGCTTCAAGTTTATGTGAGAAAGATTTGCAAGAACTATTTTCATAAAAAATAAGCAATATACAATTGCTATAAGAAATTTTTGTAGCGACATCTCTAAATGAGCGATTTTATCAAACTTGGACTCCTCTGAATCATTTAAGATAATTCAGATATTCTGGGAAATGATACACGGAGAGACTTTTGGTATTAATATTTCTTTTATCGCATATTCATAATTGAAATAAAATATACGAATTTAGGGATAATCGAGGTACGGTTAGAAAAATTCGAATAGTGACTATGAAAATGCAGACTAATATTTCTGATTGGAATAGATCGTAAGAATATTAGACTCTTACACACACACAAAATTACAGTATTTCTAAGTCTCTGTATTAAATTTTGTAATGGATTCGAATAACGAAAATTGGTATAGTGCTTTGAAAGAAGCGAAACAAACGCTTTACAATCTTTCTAAACCACTATACGAAAAATGGGGGTCACGTGATCTTGTGTTTCACGCTGGCCCATGGCAAAAAGAAAGACGGGCGGAAGTGTCTGACCGCACACTATTACATGGGCTACAATTTGTGTATGCTTGTACGTCGCTCGCTGGCTACAGTGTGGTTTGTTTACGAATCCTATATTAATACCTATACGCATACATAAACCTATCTTATATCTATAAATCGCACGCATCACGCTGAGACTTATGATTCTTTCTGCCCTTATATACTAACCAGTGAAACGTATCGCTACTTGTGAGAAACTAATAGTGCTGGGTCAAAAATTTCAGGTGCCCCGGACTTTATCAAATATTTATCATTTATATGCATATATATACAGTAATTTATTCAATCGGAAAGATCATCATCAAAGGAAAAATAAACTATTAACGCGACGAACATTTGCATGAAAATTTGGTTTCAGAAACTTAAGAACTGAATTGAAAGATTGCTTCAGAATTATTTCAAAATTTAAAACACGAAATTAAAAGTAGAGTTATAAGGACGTAAATGAATGGATTATTTTATTTCGGTACATATGCATTTTATCCTTTTGTATTCTAAAGTAGAACAATCCATTAATAGCGGAAACTAAAATAACATAAGCAATTTTTTTCAAATAATGGGATTAACAGATACCTATATGTATATATATATTTTAATTCTGCGAATATCCAGGGGACATTTTGACACGAAAAGGAACAATTTTTAGGGGATCGAGCCATTTCATAAGAACAAATAAGGATGTTTACTATACCACTATAATAAGTATACAACAATTAATTAATTTATTAAATTTCTTAATTATACAAGCTTTTAGGAAAATTATAATTACTACTATAAAAATCCAACTTTTAATGAAAAAAGCCTTTGAAATATTGGACTGCAACCCTTTTGAGCCTGAAAGAAAAATGAGCTTCCTCATTTTTTGTATAACATTTTTTTTATTTTTTCATAGCAACTTAAAATTCCGAGCATATACCTACATACATACATTGATTAGCAGTTCGAACTCGAAAGTTCATTGCCTCACTACCCGATTCGGGTAGTGTTTCTAGGTGGATATTTACTACCAATGTGGGCCCACCACACCCACGACGGGCCAACAGCACGCAATATTCCTGAACGGTCACCCATCCAAGTACTAGCCGCGCCCAACAATGCTTAACTTCAGTGATCTTACGAGAACTGGTGTTTTCAGCGTGGTATCGCCGTTGGCATTCCGAGCATATTGAACATATTAATATTTTCAATAAAATACATTTCCCGTGTCTAAGTTCCGAGGGAGGTAATCCTATAACAACATTTTTCTTCAAATAACACTACCATTTACTGGATTTTATCTCCCCAATAATCTACATCTGAAGCTTTGTGAACTTATCACTTACGCCTTACGGGGTGGCCGCTGGACCGAAAACCGGGAAATTACCAGGAATTTTTTGATACCGGGAAAACCGATAAATGACAGCGAATTTATTTGTTCACAGGGAATTTTACAAATTCTTAGAAGAACAATCTATGAAATCACTTGGGATATCACAAATATCATATCACATGTATACCATTAAGCCATTTCCCTTTCAGGGTAGGCGTGACACTACCCGATTCGAGTAGTGTTGCTAGGTTAGTTTCTTGTAGTAAATAACTACAAGTGTGGGCTCACCACACTCACGATGTGCCAACAGCACTCAGTTTTCTCAAATGGTCACCCATCCAAGTACTAACCGCGCCCAACGCTGCTTAACTTCAGTGATCTGACGAGAACTGGTTTTTTCAGCGTGGTATGGTATATAATTCAATTAAAAATGAGTTCGATTTCAACATTTTTTTAAATGCTGACTTCAGTTGTTAACTGTTTCAATTACTACATCATTCAGTTTACAACGCTTAATTCTAAAATCTTTTACTTTAAAATTTTTCAATTTTTTGTCTTCATTTTTAAACGTAAATTTTTTATTGAAATAATTTAAAAATTCAGCTTCGAAGACTTTAAGAATAAAAAATTAGAAGCGTTTGAAATTTAAAATTGTTTATACAAACGTTTTAAGTTGATCAACTGTAAATATAAATTTATTAATGATTTTTAAAATTGAACTGCAGTTCGAGTGTTAAAAATTGTACACTAATTATTTTACAATACGAATCTAAATCGGTTGAAAATTAAACAATTCAAACATTTTAACTTTGAAAATTCAACTTTTCTAATACGAAAGTTTCAATAATTAAGCAAATTAAAATGTCTGATTGAAATTTTATAAATTACTTTCAATGTGAAAATAACTTAAAATTAATACACTCCGCGCTCCCTTATACGACGAGCTCGGGACCGAAAACGTTCCCTTATACGACGGCGCAAGGGGAACCCTTCCACTTGCAATACCTACAATCGCACGTGCTCATGCGCATGCGCGTTGAATCCTGCGTCACTGACAGCTGACTATATCATATTCACGCGCGAGACTATTTGCTTCCCGCACGAGCTTTGAGCGGAAGAGTGGGGATGGTGGAGAACGACCTTTCCGTCGTATAGGGGAGCGGCAACTGGTCGTATAATGGAACGGACGTATAGGGGAATGTCGTATAAGGGAGCGCGGAGTGTATATTCATAATTACACGCTTTTATTCAATTTAAAATCCTATTCAAATATTATTTCAGTCTAAAATATCCAATTTATAAGACATTTTTTAATTACAAAAATTTAAAAATGAGCAATTATAAATCAAATATTAAAAACTAAACAATTTGAAACAGGTAGCTTTGAATGGTAAAAATTGAAACTTTTAACGTTACAATTTTTATTGTAACGTTAAATAACAACTGAAAATTATCAATTTGAAAGGACCAAAATTAAAATAAATAACGAAATTTGGGTATTTAATTTCTTTCTCAAGAGTAACTTTTTTGGTTTTAAATTTTGATTCAGTGGAAGAATGGGAAGTATTGTATTTTTAACATTTTCATCAAGCTTGAAATGAGGAAATTTTCATTTTTAATTTATGTTAAATTGGGAATACATTTTATATTTTTAAGGTTTTTATTGAGTTGGAAGGGATACCATTTTTTTTAATTGGAAGAGGCCTTTTTCTTCATTTTCAGATTTTTATTGTGTTTTAGGAAAGATTTTTATATTTTTTTCTGAATCGGAAGAGGATAATTTAACAAATATATTTTTATTGAGTAGGAGGGGAGGAAATTTCGATTTTCAATTTTTTCTGATTTTCGAGACGGACATTTTGTTATTTTTATGATTCTTATAGAACTGGAAGGTAGGAAATTTATGTTTTCAAGTTTTTCTAAATAGGAGGAGGCACTTATTTTCTTTTGAACGTTCTTATTGAGTTGGAAGAGGGGCGTGGATTTATATTTCTTAACCAGAAATCTTTGAATTGTTCAATTTATAAAACTGTAAATAATTAGTTTTTGCAGTTTAATTGCACTTAATTGAACATTTTCAACTGAAAAGTGTAACAAGCTTCTATTTTATATGTGTAAATTATTGAGATTTTTAATTAATAATTTCCGAATTAAAATTTGTTTAAGCTTCAATGCATACTGCACTAGTTACAAATATTTTTGAACTACAAACACGTATAATTGAAACTTCTGGCGGGAAATCGCAGGTCACAGTCGGTCTGCTGGCTGGTCGTCGCGTACTCGGCTATACACGGAACAGCTCGGAAACGTTCGGGCGTTTTTAGTAAAGTCTTTTAGAATTCTCGCAAATCCTTGTTGCAGATATTACTAGCGGCTCTCATTTCAATACACATTCTTATTTAAGAGTACTAGAATTTCCTACATTTCTTATAACTTATGTTCCTTAAAATATTTACTATTGACTATATTTTTTAGAAAACTTGTTATTGACCATTATCACTTTTTCACATTCACACTTTTCAAACAGTAAATAAGACTTTTTCAAAAGGTAAATACTCATTTTTGCTCGCTCAAGTTTATAATAATACATACAGAAATACCATCATCTCTTATTATGGTAGGAATCTTTATAACTGTACCCCGATTATTCCTAAATTCTTACATTTTATTTTAATTATTGATGCAGAATGAACCAAATATTGATATCAAAAGTCTCTCCGTATACATGTGTCATTCGATTTGTTCATTTTATAAGCGATAGAAATGAAGAAATTAAAATTTTTGATATTTTTCCGTTAGCAAACTCGGCTTTCGCCAATGTTTTGTGATGGCAGGTGGATATCAATTGCAGGATGTATGTGTATGGCCATAATAATAATTAATAATGATTTAATAAATTTAATAATTTCAAATAATAAAGATATTCATCCGTAAACAAATTTTTTTCAACAAAAATTACACTATGTGACATTTTGTTAATGTCATTTGTTTATAACAATTAGAACAGACAATAATCAAATTATTTGCATTCTGGAAGTACTCTTGCGTCGATTTAAGATGATTCTCATTATATGCAAACCGCTATTGAAGAGTAAATAATGATTTTGTGAAAAATCTCGATTTTCTCATACTTTGAGTGAACATATAATAAATAAACAAATAAAAATGCAATAATCTCTGACTAAGGTGCTCTTGGAAATTTAGCGCTCTTCAATTGAAAAAAAAATAATTGCGGTTTGGGGCAAAATTGAAGATTGTAGACCTTTTGAACGAAAAAAATGCGTTTCCTCCCAGAGTGCGGTGTATCTTTGCATACTATCGTTTGCAATTCAACATTTCTATTATTACTGCAAATATTAACCGATTTTAATGAATCTTTTTTTTCACTTTCTTGAAATTATATGAATAAAAAGTTTCTGCTAATTAAAATTGAATCACGCGATGCTTTCATAATTTCATTTTTTTGAACCGGCCTGCATCTCATAACAATGAAAGGTTGATTCGTTTCGGGTAATTCGACGCGCTCCGGATTCTCCGCTCGCGCTCCGGGGAGTCTGCCTCGTAAATTCGACGAGGGTCGATTGCCCAGGCCTCGAAAATACACACTCAGCTAGTACTGAGCGTCATTGCATTTTTTTTCTATTGTTCTTTTCTTTTTGTTTATAACGTCAAATATAAACATTTTTTCAAAAAACCGAGACTTGACAACAAAACAGACCTATATTTAGATGAGGTATGGAAAATAGCAGACAAAAATATTCAACCTTGCGGCCGGAAACAGGGAGAACGTTTTATAACGCTGATAAATCCCCTTAATTCTGTCCCACCATATTTCCAGACTTCATTTGGAATCTCATCCATACCAGGTGCCTTTCCATCTTTCATCATCCCTAATACCTTGACTATTTCCTCCCTTGTAATGTCCTCCTCCTTATCTGTTTCCCTGCCATATTTTCCTCCTTTCCTAAATTTCCTCGCTACCCCTCCTAGTAATTCCATAAAATATTTTTTCCATTCGACCATCTCAATATCCTGGTTTACTCGTTTCCTTCTTCTTCTCACTCTATTTACCACCTTCCAAACCTCTTCTTCCGTCCTTGCCTTCTCCGCTTCTCCTTCAAACCTTTTATTTTCCAGCCCCTTTTTGTTATCACATAACTGAGTATACTCCTTCTTTTTTCTCCTATATTCTTCTCCACTACTTGTCCCTTTTCTCCATTTTCTTAATTCCCTTCTCACTTTCTTCTTCTTCTGTTTACATTCCTCTTCCCATCCACTTCTATCTTCTCCTTCACTAAATTCTTGTTTTGCTTGCGCACTCTAATACTCATTTCAATTACTAATTACTAAAACGGTAATTGACATAATCAATTACCGTTCCCCTCTTCCCTCCTGAACGTGTATATTTCCCTTCTACATCTCCCTCTATACTTCCGTTAAGGATAAACCATCCCATCTCTCCTAAGCACTTTAACAACTTCTTTCTCTCCCCATTCAGTATCTTGTCCTTGGATTTCCTTCCTCGCTCTCCATCCCACTCTCTTCCTCCTCTATCTCCTGTTCTCGCATTGAAATCTCCTATTATAAGCCTAATCTCTTGCTTATATTCTTCCATCAGTTCTCTCATCTCCTCTGATTTCTCCTGCAAATCACCGTTCACATTAACCCCCAAATCTTCCACCTATCTCCTCTCATATTTATCTCTTCTACTATTAATCCTTCTTTATGTTCTTTCAACTCTTGTTTATCCTTCTCTGTTATACATTCGTTCCTTACTCCCATCATCATTGGTCTGCCTTTCTTATTCTTCCTCTTTACATTTTGAACCTGCCATTTGTAACCTCTTTCTTTCTTTCTAAGCCTGCTATATTCCAGTAAAATATCCTCCAATCTTCCCTACTTTCGTGTCTCGTCTCTTTTTGTTTCTGTATTCTCCCATACTTAACCCATTTTCTTCTTTCCGTTTTTCTTTCCTCTTCCGCTATTTTCCTTAACTTATACTGCATCTTCCTTTCTACCTATGTCAAATCATCCTCTATTCTCTCCGAGCTTCCATATAACACCCTCTTCTTTGTCATCACTTCCCTCTTATGTTCGCATTTCTTTAGTTTCACCAGTACCATTCTCTCCCCTCTTCGCTCTTCCCTTCCTACACTTCGCAAATCCTCTATTTCTACCTTAGCATCAAGCCTTTTTAGTACTTCTTCCACTCCTTTCATCAGCTCCTTCCCCTATAATCTTAGACCCTTTATCACTATGTTTCTTTTTCTTTCTTCTCTCTCTTTTATATTCTTTGTTCTATTTTCTCAGCCTTCCTTTCTCCTTATGCACACTCTTCCCACCTCTAAACTCGAGGTTTGAGCTTTTTATTTTTTATTCTACCTTCTAGCTCATCTATCTTTTTATTAGGCTCTTCCCTCTTTTCTAGTCTTTACTCCAACGTATGCATCCTTTTCTCTAGGCTTTTTCCTGACTTCTTCCCATTTCCTCATTTCTTTCCTAAGTTCGGCCATTTTCCGCCTAATTTTTTTCCTTATTTCCTCTACCTTTTTTTCCTGCTATTCTTTATACATCCCCATTACTTCTATCATCATTTCGCGCGTTTCTTTCAATATTTCTTTTTCCATCAGATCTTTAGCCTTAGCTTTATCTCTTTCTGACCCCTCATTTTTCTCATCCTTCTTTACAAAACTATGTTTTTCCGGCGGCGATCTGAAAATTTTTGGATTTTTCAAGCTTGACCCTATATCTTCCTTGTCTTCACTGCTTCCCTCTCCCTTCTCTTCCTTTTGATGAATGCCTCCATCGATTTGACGCTCTACGCCCTCAATCTATCCTTTTATACCGTTTTCCTATACTTTCCCCTTGCCCTCCTTTCTTTGTTCTCCCCATTCGGTTTACTGAAAACTTCCTGATCTAAATCCCTGCTTTCCTTGCTGGTACTCGCTCCGCTAGCCATGAATCCAATTCAAACGATCCCGCCTTCTATCGTTCTCTGTCTCTATCTATCGTCACGTTTACCTGAGTTGCCTTTCTCCTTCTCTACCCTGCCCTGCTACGACCAACCTATTCCTCCCACCCTGTCACAAACCTCAAACACACCTATCCTCAACTTCCACACAAATCTGTCTTGATCCCCAGAAATATCCTCACCCCCTTTTCAATCTTTCAATCCTTCAATCAGTCTCTCACAAACGAGCCCTTATACACACATCCGCAATCCACTCACCTCAAACACCACAATTATCAGAAAATTTTAATAATTTGGTAGATTTTTATAAAAGTCAGTACAAGGGGGTTTCTCGAATCACAGAATACGAATTTGAGGTCTAAATTAAAAAAATTGACTCAAATTTTCAAAAATTTTATAAATTTGGTAGATTTTGATGAAAGTCAGTATGAGGAGGTTTTTGTAGTCATAGAACATGAATTTGGGGTCGAAAATCCAAAATTCCAAAATTTGACTCAAATTTGGAAGATTTTATTAATTTGGTAGATATTTATGAAAGCTATAACGAGGGGGGTTTTCGAGTCACAGAGCACGAATCTTGGTGTCAAAATTAAAAAAAAAATGGAGTCAAATTTTTGAAATATAATTGATTTAGTAGATGTCCATGAAATTTAGTAGGAGGGGTGTTCCCGGCGCACAAAACACAAGTTTGGGGTCAACATTCAAAAATTTGACTCTTTTGAAAATTTTATCAATTTGTTAGATTTCCATGAAAGTTATAATGAGGAGGATTTTCGAGTCTTAGAATACAAATTTGGGGTCCATATTCATGAATACCAAATTTGGACTCTTTTTAAAATTGTATTAAATTGGTATATTTGCATAAACGTTGGTTTATTTGGATTCTTAGAATACAAAATTTGGGGTTAAGATTCATAAATTCCAAAAATCGACTTAAAATTTGAAAAATATTATCAAATTGGTAGATTTCTATAAACGCCAAAAAGGAGGGGGTTTTCGAGTTTCAAAATACGAATTTTGTTTTAAAATTTAAAAGCGCAGCCAGGTTTTGGAAATTCTATTTACTTGGTAGATTTCCACGAATGTCAGTAAGAGGTGGGTTTTTAAGTAATGCAATACGAATTTATAGTCAAAATTAAAAAATTTGACACAAATTTTAAAAATTTCATTGAATTGATAAATGTCCATGATCGTCTGTACGAGGATGTTTCCTTGAGTCTCAGAATACAAATTTGGGGTAAAAATTCGTATTCTGAGACTCAAAAAACTCCTTCGTTATGGACTTGACGGAAATCTACCAATCACGTATCTTGTTTCTGGTTCCGTAATGTTGAGCATCGTTAAAGAACCCTTTAACCTCGGGTCCAACGTGAGAGGTCTGTTGAATTATATTTGATATATTTTTTAATGCGATTTCAGAGAACAGAAGGGACATGTTTATGTGCAGTAGATTAATAAGGCACCTATGGCTGCGCAGTGGAGAACCAATGAATTGTAGGATGTACAGAAGAGTGGTATTGCACATGCTTTTGTGCAACAGTGTTATAAGACACATATGACATATTCATAGAAATATTCAAAGACTACATCGGTCAGTAAGTATAATATTATGACATTTGTCAGTTGACGAAAACTGCGAAATTCTTGAAGAAATAATGTTCCTGCATTCTAATACTGTAAATAGTTTAGAACAATAATCGGACTATTGCTAGTGTTCCCTTATTATTTTTTATTTAAAACAAATATTTAGACAAAAAAATATTTGTTTGACCCGAGACAATTTTTTTATTAGTAAAATTTGATTGATTATACCACATATTTTAGTTGATCCAAGCAAAAAATTTAGTTGATCCAATGAAAACTCTCGGTTAATTTAAACAAACAGTTTTCTCCATCCCAGAGAATACTTTAGTTATTTCAAGTAAGTATTTTTGCTGGTCTAAGAAAATATTTTGGTTGACTTAACAAAAAATTGTAGTTCATCTAACCATAAAGATCATATCACAATTTACATTGTAAATGGCTTACCATGGAATTGTGTCATCTTGTGTGAAATATTTAGTAGTTTATTAAACTACTAAACATCGCAAGACGAGAAAATTCCACGACAAGACATTTGCAATATAAATTGTGCAGGATCATTTGCTTATTTGATTCAAAAAATCGTTCTGCTGTTTTATAAAAAACTTAATCATGCAATCTTAGGCAATCCAACAGATTCAAGTAATCTTGTGTATTTTTCACATAATCACTGAATCCCAATCAATTCTGTTTCCGGATCACTTATTTTGGTAAAAATCACCGAGATACAAATGCAAACGGATTATATTTTTATGTTTTTTTTCCGCGACGCTACGAACTCTTGCACGTGGACTATCATCTTGAATTGGAGTATACGCGACCGTACCAAGTCTATGCGCCCGTGACTTTTAAGTTCCATAAAAATATTTTGGTTGAATCAACCAAATATTTTGCTTGATTCGAGTAAGATGCTCTCTTAAATTATTTGGTAGATCCAACCAAAAAATTTTGTCGAATCAATAAAATATTTTCTCAAATCAACAAAATAATTAAACCAAAAACTCTGATTGAATAAAGCAAACGAATTTGGTCAACTGAACCAAAATTTTCTTCATTTAACCAGAATGATTTCTGAAATCAACCCAATACGATCAAAAAAACGATTTTGTTCGATGAAGAAAATTTTTTGTCTGGGTGTACTTATCATATGGTTTATTGAAGAGTGTTTCATCTCAAGAAAATAAACTTTTCTCTATTAATCATACAATTTTGTATATTTTTGTTAATTATAATTTTTCACGTGGAAAAAATCACGAAAAATGTCCATTTTTTAATTTTAATAGTATGAATTATTTAATTTCAAAAATAAGAAAAATGTACAAAAACTGCCTTGATTTATCAGTTAAATTGGTCCTTCTTCGCACTTACCTTTATAAGGGATAATATTTCGAATACTGAATTTGTATTATATATTTTGCACCCTAAACGAATCATGTTACGAATTTAAAAGTTCTACTCTATTGTATATGGATTCTGATCCCTGGCAGGTTTTTATCAAAATACTCTTCATTAGTTCTTAAAAAATAAGAAATGTGTTTGCAAGTTTTTGCTATCGTAATATCTACTAGCCAGCCTCAATTTCTGCAAAATACTACTGCGCAGATGTAAAGACCGTCAAACTTAACTGCGCAGACAGGCGTGCCGTTTAACTCAAATGTGCATCCATAAAATACACGTAATTCTACTTTACATCCATACGTACCATGCAGCTCGAATACACCGCAATAAGTGTAACTTCATTGCGCATATATAAATACCCCGAGCAGTATTGCGCAGACATAAGTGCCACATAACTATACTTCGTATCTGTAAGTAGCATAAAACTTTACTGCGCATCCATAAGTTATACGTAACTCTACTGCGAATCTGTAAGTATTCCAAGTGGTACTGCGCAGAACCAAGTGCCACATAAATATACTGCGCCTCCGTAAATGACACATAACTTCATTGTGCATCCGTAAGTCCCATGTTACCCTACTGCGCATATATAAATACCTTCCACCTTTACTGTGCATACATAAGTGACGTGTAGCTATACTGCGCATCTGTAAGTTCCATGGAACTCTACTTCGTATATTCCAACGATATGTAATTCTACTGCGCAGCTATAAGTACCCCTAATATCACTGCGCAGTCATAAGTAGCGTGCAAATATACTGCGCATCCTTAAATGCCCCGTAACTCTACTGCGCAGCAGCCAATGTCGTGTATCTTTACTGTGCAACCAAATGTGTCATTAAACACTACTGCGCGCGCAATTACCATGTAACTCTACTGCGAATATATAAATGCCCATGAACTTTACTTCACATCCGTAAGTTCCATGGAACTCTACTGCGCAGATGTAAGCCTAGTGTAACTCTGCTGTGCATCTATAAGCACCCCTAACAGTACTGCGCAATCATACGTGTCATTCAACTATACTGCGCACCCGTAAGTCGCATGTAACTCTGTTGCAAAACTGAAGGTGCCTTGTAACTTTACTGGGAACAATAATCTCGAGTATCACTCTTTTCCGCATCTTTAGTTCCGTAAAACTCTTTTGTGCAATCTCAAGCTAACTCAATAATTTCAATCCCTCCACGTAAACTGTTCTTCTCTCTCGAATCGCCTTTGTAAATTTCTCAAATATAATTCAAGAAACCTTTTAGTATAAACCAGCTGATCCAGGAATGGAAAATAACAAAGTGGATACAGTAAATAGTAATTTATTATTATCTGATCCAGCTTTGTGGCAAACGATCGCCTTTAATACAATTGAATGTATTTTCTCAAAAGGTCCTATGATTATACCAAACACAGGGTGTCCCGCGTGTTATCCTTGTCCTTGTAGGGGCGGGTAGACCAACAAAAATAAGTCGAAAAGTACCGCAAACTTTTTGGGTCCGATACGTATTTTAGGACTTGTAGAGTTTTGAAATTGTATGTATGTAGGTGAGCCGCTTTTGTGACAGTGTGCGTGCAGGGAGGCTAGCGATCGTCAGCACCAGGCCCCGCAAGCCACCATGCATTTCACGCGTCAAAGTATTTGATTAAAAAGTTCCTTCTCAATGGTCGGCTTTACACCGACGAGCTGAAGGCTAGTTTCACGCGCGAAGAACTGTGGGTGGGAGAGAAACTTTCGCCTCGAAGAGTGCGTGAAAGAAGGGTTGCCAACTTATAAAATTCGTATACGCCAGCTGATGGAAACTGTCGGTAACGTAGGTCATCAAAGGTAATGATGCACACAAGCGACAGTTACCGGCAGTTTCGATCAGCTGGAATATCTAAATTTTATAAGTTGGCAACCCTTCTTTCACACACTTTCCGAGGCGAAAGTTTCTCTCTTCCCAACCGTTCTACGCGCGTAAAACTAACCTTCCGCTCGTCGGTGTAAATTCGACCAATCCCTACTGCGACGCCACATTCGCTTCAACACAGGCAAAAGCCTCATCTGTGATGATGTTAATATGTTGTGCATGGTCTGTCATTCGCTGTCATTTGTGGTTACATATTTTAATTATAATTATATTTAGTTTTTATAAAGAAATATTTAGAGTCATCGACAGTAACTGTGGGAAGGTAATTAATATCTTTACAAGCACTTTATTGAGGTATATATGATATTAATATGATAATTTTAAACATTGAAAGTATTTATATTTATATGAAAGTATAATAACTTCTAAAGAAGGAAAAACTGGCTGGCAAAATGGACAAAATTTGTAAAATAAACAATTACTGTCGATAGCTCAAAATATCATTTGATAAAAACGAAATATAATCATAATTTAAATATGTAACCACAAACTACAGGAAATGAAAGACACTGCCAAACTTCCCCTCTAGTACAAAGTTCACGACGTTGGATGTGTACAAAAAAGCGAAATCTAAGCTCGCTCGACAAGTTCAAACTTTTACGAAATGATTGATGAAATTAATAAAATAAAATGAATTGCTCTTTCAGTACTTTGCATATCTGAATATTCGAATATCCATGATATTCCAACACACACCCCCCAATCCCTCAAGAACCACTCCTGCATCGGTGAGGCCGATCTAAATTTTCGTAGAAAAATGATAGAGTTTCTTGCCATATTTTACATAATCATCAAATTGATTAGCACTCACTGATATTTTAAATAGCTCAGTCAGCCAGGGGTTAATGTTCTCACATCCCAAGGAAACAACCCTTACCGGGACGGTCTAGCGGGTTTAGATTTCGCTTTTTTGTACACCTCGAACGTCGTGAACTTGGCGCTAGAGGGGAAGTGGTGCTGACGATCGCTATTCCCCATGCACGCACACTGTCACAAAAGCGGCTCACCTACATACAATTTCGAAGCTCTGTGAGTCCCAAAATACGTATCCGACCCTAAAAGTTTATAGGACTTTTCGACTTATTTTTGTCTTGTTCACCCGGCCCTACAAGGATAAAAATAACTCGCAGAACACCCTGTATATCACCCATCGATAAAGGTTTTTTGCTTCAGCTAAAAATTATTTGATTCTTCAACAAAATTGATGTATGTATAATTCTTCATCGAATTTTGAGGTGTTCTAGATAATTTTCAATTGATTTTAATGATTTGAAAGGAACCTCAAAATTTGTTTTAAAGAAGTTCTGACGTGTTAGAGCTTTTTAAGAGATTCCAGGGTCAGAAAAAATAGTTTTTACGTCGGTGTCTGTCTGTCGTTGTCCTTGTCGTTGTCGTCGTCGTCTGTATATCGGATAAATTTTGAAAGACGAATCGGATTGGATTGTACTTTGAAACACAGGTTCTGGGACCAAAAAGAAAGATCGAATTCGTTAACCAGCTATTTCGGATAGAAATTAAAAAAGTTAGACCATTTAAAAAAATTTTTAGACCTTTTTTTCTAAATTCAAAAATTCCATGAAGAGTTATCCATAGTACGCAAAAATTCAAACAATTTATCTCCAAGACTTTTTTCGATAAAAAGAAAATTGTCAGAGTCAAAGCATTTTCAAAATCCCCTAAAAAAAAACGAAAATTAACATTTTAGGCGAAAGAAAGCACAATATGCAAAAAAGTCAAGAGAAAAAAAACGTTAGTTTCCGGAACCCCTAGAAGAATGTCATGACAACTTTTTGAATTTTCTTGAAAAAATCGAAAATTCAAATTTTGATCGCACAAAAAATAATGAATTATTACATTCTCATAATAATGAGAAGGTATTGATTTTATGCGCAAAATGACTTTCGTGGATTCCATCAAATGTCGACGTTTTGAGGCCCTCTGAGTCAGAAAAAATAGTTTTTACGTCGGTGTCTGTCTGTCGTTGTCGTTGTCGTCTGTATATCGGATAACTTTTGAAAGACTAATCGGATTGAATTGTTCTTTGACACACAGTTTCTGGGAACAAAAGGAAAGATCGAGTTCGTTAACCAGCTATTTCGGATGGAAATTCAAAAAGTTAGAGCATTTTCAAAAAGTTTTAGACATTTCTTTCTAAACTCAGAAATGCCATGCAGAGCTATCCATAGTACGCAAAAATTCAAACAATTTATCCGTAAGACTTTTTTCGATAAAAAGAAATTTGTCAGAGTTAGAGTATTTTCAAAATACCCTCAAGAAAACGAAAATTAACATTTATAGCGAAACCAGGCTCAATATGAGAAAAAGTCAAGAGAAATAAAACGTTAGTTTTTGGAACCCCTACAAGAATGGCACGACAGCTTTTTGAATTTTCTTGAAAAAATCGAAAATTCACATTATGATCGCACAAAAAATAATGAATTATTACATTCTCATCATAATGAGAAGGTATTGATTTTACGTGAAAAATGAGTTTCGTCGATTCCATCAAATGTCGACGTTTTGAGG
>CAKNYM010047518.1:139003-156835 GCA_932195095.1 Andricus curvator | reverse complement strand
GTGTCGCATATACTGGAACTTCATATTCTCGACAGTTGTTTCTGTTGCGCACTCGAGGCATACTATCTAGAACAGACATGCCCAACTCGGGGAAATTCCCTGCGAGAACACATGTTCCGCGTCCCCTACTCTTTCTCCTAGAGAGCGATAGAGTTGGTAGACGCGTGGGAGATTCTCTAATCTGTGACGTACGCGCCTACCACGCGCATGTGTCTACCACCTCTCTCGCTCTCTAAGATAAAGAGTAGGGGACGCGAAACATGTGTTCTCGCAGGGAATTTCCCCGGGTTGGGCATGTCTGATCTAGAAGGCATACAAAAAATTCAGATTGATCAGATTTAATTCTATGTTGAAGTTCTTCGTGATCTGTCCTCTTCCGTAACGTTAAATTTTGTAGAAAAAAAATGATTTAAATGTAAAATATACATCGATATTAGAAAATAACGAGACTTTGAGTTTGAAAATATGCAAGGAGCTTTACCAATGAAAATACACTGCGCTGCCGGAAAATTCATTTGCAAACATAAAAAAAAGAGAGAATAGTGTTTTATTACCCTCAACAACGACCATCTGACTGATAATAAAATTCTAAATTCAAAGCATCACAATTTTTGGCATACCTTATCCTAGTTTGAAAAAATCTTTCTCTAAAAGTCCTCTATGCCTCAATTTTAGAAAAGATAGCGTCTGTGATCCTTGATATTATTTATGAAAATCCATGAACATCTTATGAGTAAAGTACTTCATGACTTTTTTATGAACAATTTTTTTTCGTATAACTTCGATGATTGAGAATCGTGCAATTGAATAAGATACGAATGATGCTCGCGTCGAATAAAGATATTTGAACCTTTCTAGAATACCAGTGGTTATTTCTTGATGATATGGTTAGATAGACGAATCTGTTAGCAAGCTTTTTATACGGTGCACTTGGACCGTTGCCTGACTGTTGACACTCTTGCAATTCGAAGACTCTTCTTAACTGCTGGCCGGCTAGACTACCAGTATATTTTCAACCTGGTCTTCCGACTAGACGTGGAACGAATATCTGCAGACGTTGACCTCATCATCTGCAGCTCAGCGAATGATTGAGGTTGGTGATAACCTTCGAAGAGATGAAAGCGTCGGCTATTTGTGTGTGTGTTTTTTTAAAAAATGTTTATGTAGATTCGTCAATGGTTTGTTAGTCTTTATTTAATCTTGTTAGTTTTTACCATTGCCCACCATTTTTTTCTGTTTTCTCTTAATTTAAGTCATTTAAGGGTCCTAGTCATAATCGGAGACATAAGGTAAAATTTTGAAATCTTATGTATAATATGATATAGTTTAATATATAATATAGTAAGACATAATAGACATATAATCTTATTTATTATTGTACTTTTTAAATATGCTGCTCAAATTTGGATAAAGTATGTATATTGTAACATGTATTATTCTATATGATACAGCAATATATAGCACTTTTAAAGTTATAAAACAATTTTTTTTAGAATTTAATGAATTTAACATTCTTTAAAACCCGAAACACATCCTTTTAATTTATTACACGGAAAAAATAAGTTGTCGAAGCTTTACATGACGAGTCACCCATTTTAGGATAGGCCACGTTTTTTTTAGGATCTCATCTAATTTTTATTAAAGAACCGCAGACTTTATCGAAAAAGTGAAAAAAGTCAAAGAATTATTGGAACACAATCTAAGAACATCAGTTCTCGAATTTTGATTCCACAGATTTTGACAAAGTTTTAGACAAGAATTCAATTTTTTATATAAAGTCCTCCGGATTCCAGAATATTTGAAATACAATAACTCTCTAGCACAGAAACGAATAACTGATTTATAAGTTGTCGAAGAATTCGATGACCGTCTTCTACATATCTAAATATGCACAATGTACAGTCACATTGGACCCTTGTGTTAACACGTAGTGACGCTCAGGTGAAGTGGTGTATGTATAAGTCTGAATAGATTCACGGTAACCGGCAATGAACAAATGAGCGCGGAGTTAAATTTGGCTCTTTACTGGGATTTGTGCAAAATATTCAATGTGTTAGGTTAGGCGTGGGGTCTAGTTGTTAGCGATAAGTTGCGTTCGATACGACATAGACATAGGTGTTAGGTAGCTCGAATCCCGCCGCAAAATGTGAATAACAATATAATAAATATAAACGCGAAATAACTTTTTTAAATTTGGCAACACTGTTTTCTAAAAACTCGTTAGTGTGAGTCTCGAAAGTTTTATTGACTGGCTTCGAAGCATTAGTGTATGAGTGTTTCAAGAACTCTATTCCTCTGGTCTTCACATTTTCATTGTAATTATTTTGTACTTTCTACAATTCTTTCTACTTTTTAACTACGTATCTATCAAAGTTTCTAACGACGATACTTCCAATTTATGACAGATGTTTAGCCCTATCCTAGAGTGGTTGACTCAGTCATTCAAAATTTCAACAACTAATTTTTTCCGTGTATGAAGAAAGAACATTTTGACAATTTTTCGACGTGTATTAATGAACATGTTATGTATTGTTTTAAAGTTTATGTATGGGCATCCGTATGAAAAGGGCCCTTTGGAGTTACGTATAGGAGCATATAGCCGGCTAAATGTTCGGCATTTTAGGTCAAAAACGAACCCTTTAAGTTAAAATACGAGTCACTGGGGCGTTTTTGAAGTTGGAACTTCGGAAAATCGTGTTTTGAGAAAAACGCATCTACCCGAGTCGAAATTTTGGCCCTATTTTAGAACTCTATTATAGGACTTAATAGATCTTAGGAGATTCTGTAGAGGGCTTAATTTCTATTAAAATTAGGCTCTCTTTTAGCCCTGCTAGGTGGCAGATAAATCCATTTTTACCACCTAGCAGGGCTAAAAGAGGGCTTAATTTTAATAGAAATTAAACCCTCTTTTAGACCTCCTATGTCCTCTTCTTAGGCCCTACTGTAGCCCTGGAAATCCTCTATGATAAGAAATGACGTCACGTGACAAGATAACCATTATCCCAGAATAAACATATGGATACCAAAAATATAGGGCCAAAATTTAAAATATGAATATTGTAATAAAAAAATATTGTCGTTTTTTACAATAATTTTTAGAAATATAATTATTCAGAAATTAGGCAATTTTTTATCTGTTCATTAGTTACTGCAATTGGTTTTTGTTATTATCAAAACAAATTGTTTTGTTACAACAATTTATGGAATTAAGATTTCATAACAAACACCAATTCCAATAACTAATGAACAGATAAAATATTGCGAAAATCAATCACCTAATGTCTGAATAATTTTATTTATAAAAATTGTTGTAATAAAGAACGACCATAGTTTTTTATTAAAATATTCATATTTTAAATTTTGGCCCTATATTTTTGGTATCCGTGTGTTGATTCTGGGAAAACGGTTATCCTGTCATGTGGCGTCACTTCTAGTCTTAGAAATTTTGAGCTTTGTATCTGTAAAAATATTCTAAATTGTTAATTTCTTGGAAAAATTAAGGCAATAAGGACAACAGTTTTTGGAAATATGAATTATATTACGAATTCTACGCGAATTACAAGGAACATGAAGAAAAATTGTAAATAATAAACCTTACGTAGTGTACTTACATTAACACAATTTATAGTACACCAATGATACGAACTTGAATAAAAGAAATGGACGCATGTGTTTAGAGAGATGTCAATGACCATATTATGTTGCTTGCCATATCGTTCGAAATCCTTATAAATCTAAACTTTATTAAGTAAACTGTAAAAGCAACGTACATGTAATATGACAAACAAAGCACATCATAAATGTCAAACTAACATAATTATTAATAAAAAGTCATACTGATAAAAAAATTGCGAACTTGTAGCTAGGTCTCGGATACGAGATAAAAAAATGAAACATTAAATCCTTATTTCTATGAGAAATATATGGATAAATTTCGAAGTTTCTTACAAACAGTTCGAATTTCCTACGAACAGTTCCTGAAAATTTCAGACTGAAATAAAAAGAGGAAAAATTTTATTTGTGCGATTTAATTTTATATTAATTTATAAATTCGCAACTCAGAAGATTCGAACCTCAAACACTGCTGACTCACCAGTTTCTAAACATATACCAGGAGTGCGTAAACACGCGCAGCCATCGAGGCCAAACAAAATAGGTATTATAAAACTTCTAGCCACTCATCCGACGAGCTCGAGGCACACATACGAGCGCACACACGCACCGCGCGTGTGTGCGTGGGCCACGTACAAGGAGACTTAGTTTCGAGTTCCCAGATTTGTCGGGCAAGCTCGTGAGTGCTCTGAGAATCTTTTCCCAATCACTCGTAATATTTTTGTAATTATTCATGTAAAAAAAAGTGATGAACCGTTTTAGAATTTTCACATCGAGTTCGTCAATCTTTCTCAAAGTTCGTAGGTTATTTACGAAAATACATAAATATCCGATGAATTTTTCTCATATCCGAGACCTAGCTACTAGTTCGTGACTTTTTTACGGATAAATTTTTTCCGTGTAACGCATTTCCCTGCAAAATTATTTTCCCTGTCTATCTGACATGTGGCATCCTGCCTCTACTACAATGTGTCATTATTTCTTACATAACCTCTAAATTCGATATTCCATCTATTTTTTCCTTTATATTTGATATTTCCAGAAATGCATACACAACTTAATCACAAGACGAAATAGAATACCATATATATATATATATATATGGCCACCCATCTCACGGTTGTGAGACGTGGCCATAGGTGTGATTTACCGCGGTGCTACTGGGGGCTATTGACATTTTGTTGGATGGCAGTTGCTCTTAGTGGGACCCTGCGGTGGTTGTTTAACTTTTTTTTTTAATTATATATATATATATATATACCACTGATGGCGAGTATTTTAGCTTGCGATTTAGTTTGTTCACCAGTTTTTTTTATTCTTCCACAAAAGTTTCGCAATGTCATTTATTTTCCGTTGTTTTTGCGGAAAATGTGACAGTTCGATTGTATCCTTATACTCACTGTTGACCCAACAAATAAGGGCATACTTTTTCTTACGACCTGGTGCCATATCTCAAAATACACGACGAAATATTTCAATTAAACTGAAATTTATTGATAAAACGACGCAAAAAACGACGCGACTTCAGAGAGAAAAGCGAGGGGAGTTACACTGTACTTCAGAAAAATTATAACTTCATATTGATACTAACTATATCAATTTCTGATTCAATATATTTATTTTTTATCAAAAAATGTGTAATTAGGCTGACATTTCCAGAACTTGATATATTTCACCTTTTTAACTCTGCCTAATTATTATTAACTATTTTTATTATCTAATTATTATTAACTATTTTTATTATGCAGTGACAAATTAAGGAAATTAAAACATAATAATAAGTACGCAATTAAGTTATACAAATACGAAAACAGTAGAGATAGATCCTAGGAGGGCTAAAAGAGAACCTACAAATTTACGTAGGTCTTAAAGAGGTCTTATTTAAATACATAAAATTCATTGTGAATATATAGGTCTTGTAGAGGTCTTAAAAATATACAAGTGAGAATCATAGGAGGTTCTAAAGAGGGCTAAATCAGGTCCAACGGGGTTCAAAAGACTCGGGTAAACTTGGCGAGTGCCATAAGCCACGTGTTATAGTTTTTCTTCGAACATGTTACTTTTTGAACATGCGTATAGTGATTTTGACCTCATGTTAGAAAAAACTAAATTAAACTAGGCCATAAGGGCCCTTTTCATGCGGACGCCCGCATATAATTTATAATTAATCCTAATTAATAATACTTTAATGCATCCTCCAGAATGAAAGAATCTTTTTCCCTCTTTATTAATTCTTCTTCTCTCTTTTTTTTCATGCATCTATGGAGATTAAGGACAGAAAGAAGAACGTAAAAAATTGTACTCCACTCCAAGTCCGCTTTTTGAAGTTTTTGAGTGAATAGTATTTTCATATTTAGAGCATGAAAAAGAACGTTAAAATATACATTTTTTTGTGATATTCAACTTACAAATCCTAAAAACTATTACTCGACAGTGTCGATTTTAATTCACTTTCAGGTTTATATTGTGTCATCTCCATGAAACTGATTCATATACTAGTAAAAGACGGAGAAAAAAAGTAGTTAAATTAAACATTATATTCAAATATTGTATTCTGAACACAAAACGTTTGTTTTTATAGTCTTTTTTAATGTACGAATTATTTACCTTAAATTTCGTGGTCACCAGTACGTTTTATCCGTTACGGTTAAATGAAAAATTTGAAAAATATCATATTCTAGAAAGACCTTCCAATTAGGGGTTTTCAGCTTTCTAAAAAGTCAATAATTTCTTTATATTGTGATGAAGAATTTTTGTATTGGCATTAGGGTCTTATGAACATATATTTAATTAAAAAACATGCATATCATTAAAGTTAAATTGGCAAACGTTTCGACCACGGATAGGGGTCCTCCTCAGTGCCAGATATTTGATAAAAATAGGGTTTTTTCCCCCACAAAAAACCATTAAGATTAAAATAAAAAAGAAATCATGCATGAACTTAGTGTTTCTACGTCGTGCAGCTCCTCTCTCTCTCTCTCTCTCTCTCTCTCTCTCTCTCTCTCCGCCACCCTCTCTGTTTCTCCCTTCGTCTCTATCAGCTCCCTCTCTGTGTGGTCTTCCCGTTTCGTTGCAGAAGGTGAGGTGATTGGGGGTGAAGTAAAACACTCCGTAATCCCACAAACACGATATTCACAAACTTCACAAGCACGTTGAACAGAATCACACACTTTTAAAGTTTGAAAGGAAGTTAATAATTTCAAAACAAGGCAATGAATCGTAAATGAAAAAACAAGTTTCTGAATATTGTAAGAAATTAGTTTTTCGACGTAAAATTAGAGACATCCGCTCTGTTTAAAATCACGAAGAAAACTGAAAGAACATTCTCAGAGGTACTACAGTTTAACGACTTCAGAAATTGGAAAGAAAAACACTTTAATTTTTAAAGGGCTGCGGTAGTAAAACTGAATGTCAACATGGGGCCCGGTCTCTGGTCACTCCACCCTCGACTCCATCGCAGGGCAACCATAGCTCAAGTGTTCTATAAAACACGACAGTACGGGAAACCGTTTTTGGTTACTTTTCAATAAAAATGTAACTTACCAAAACTTTAATTTAAAAGATTATTCGGCATGGCACATTGTAACTCTGAAAAAAAGGTAATTTTATTAAGTCCAAGGAACATGGACATAGGAATATGAATAGGAGGAATGTACTTGAAGTTACGAACGTTCATATGAACGAAATTAAAGAATTTTTTTCCGATTTTTTTTGGCCTTAATCATTTAGGAGGTCAAAAAATGATATTCTGTCGCAACAATTTTTCCGAATATTTAATTTTTATGGAGTTACTACCCTTACACATCACCCATTATTCAGACGAGCCTTATACAAGTTTGATTGTCGATATTTGAAAATTTAAGAACGTCAAAAATATTCTTTTTTTATCCCGCGAATTATAGATCAGATGAGAATGTTCGGCAAATCCCCTAAAAACCACCCTTATTGTATGCAGACCTAAAATGTTAAAAATGACAATTTTGATTGTCGATATTTGAAAATACAAAAACGTCAAAAATCTTCTTTTTTATCCCGCGAATTATAGACCAGATAAGAATGTTCGGCAAGACCCCTAAAAACCACCCTTACGGTATGCAGACCTAAAATGTTAAAAATTACAATTTTGATTGTCGATATTTGAAAATATAAAAACGTCAAAAATCTTCTTTTTTTAACCCACGAATTATAGACCAGATGAGAATGTTCGGCAAGACCCCTAAAAACCACCCTTATTGAATGCAGACCTAAAATGTTTAAAATGACAATTTTGATTGTCGATATTTGAAAATATAAAAACGTTAAAAATCTTCTTTTTTATCCCGCGAATTATAGACCAGATGAGAATGTTTGGCAAGACCGCTAAAAACCACCCTTATGGGATGCAGACCTAAAATGTTAAAAATGACAATTTTGATTGTCTATATTTGAAAATACAAAAACGTCAAAAATCTTCTTTTTTATCCCGCGAATTATAGGCCGGATGAGAATGTACGGCAAGACCCCTAAAAACCACCCTTATGGTATGCAGACCTAAAATGTTAAAAATGACAATTTTGATTGTCGATATTTGAAAATACAAAAACGTCAAAAATCTTCTTTTTTTATCCCGCGAATTATAGACTAGATGAGAATGTTCGGCAAGACCCCTAAAACCACCGTTATGGTATGCAGACCTAAAATGTTAAAAATGACAATTTTGAGCGTCGATATTTGAAAATATAAAAACGTCAAAAATTTTCTTTTTTTATCCCGCGAATTATAGACCAGATGAGAATGTTCGGCAAGGCCCCTAAAAACCACCCTTATGGTATGCAGGCCTAAAATGTTAAAAATTACCTTTTTGATTGTCGATATTTGAAAATATAAAAACGTCAAAAATGTTTTCGAGACCGGGCAAAACCGGGAAATTATAGTGAATTTATTTTTTGATAGGGAAGTTTACAAATTTTAGAAGAAAAATCTGCCCACGTTCAGTTTCAACAATTTTTCCAATAATTAGTTGAATTTTTATCTTTTTCAATTGTGATATCATTCAGTTTATAATAAAAAAATAATTTTCTAAATTTAGCCTAGCAGAATTAGTTCAGGAAGGCATAAATGTGAGTATTATACAAACAAATTTCACGATAAAAATTTGTTTAAGGGTCAAACACCTTCAAATGTTAATGGTGATAGGGGCAACACACAATGTACAGAATGGCCGCCTTTATAACTTTTTTCTGGAATTAAAAATAGTATTAAATTACCTTGTCATAAAACAAGTTTTTTCAGTGGGGTAAGTATCACCGGAAAAGAAATTTAAAAGCCACCCTTAGTTTTTCAAAATCACAAAATCATCAAACAGAACGCCTTTATACACTTTTTTAAAAATGAAGAATATTTTTTTGAAATAATAAAAACTTTGTAATAAAAAAAAATTTATTTAAATAAAAACCCTGAAATAATTTCTATTTCGACAAAATGTGGGTTGATTCGTTTTTCGATTCGATTTTCTTTGAAATCACGGGAAATTTAATGTTTATGGGTAAAAAGATCCTCTGTTAATTCAAACCATTTAACATTCAGAAGGTTTTACAGTCTTTTATAACAGGTGCAAAAAATCAGTTTTTTCTTACTTGAGTTCTCAGTGCATTGGGCGCCTAAATAGCGAGAATAAAAATTAAAGGTGACAAAATTCACTGTAAAATTAAAAACAAAAAGATAATGTCTTATGTTGAATAGTTTACGTTTACGAGATAAGACTTCCCAAATTGTAGAAAATAATAAAATGTATTGGCTGGGTGATGACCGTTTGTAAAGAATCACCTTCTGCCCTTGCCGAATGCAAAAGATCAGTGGATATACGAGGTGTGGCTATTAAATAACGAGACTGGTGCTGTAAAACATTTTATTTTGATTTCATACATATCTATTTATTATCACCTTCAATATTGACCCCTCCTCTATCCCTACAACGCTCCATGCGAATCTTCCATTGTTTGAAACAGTGCTGGAAGTCTTCTTCTTTCAGCTCCTTCAGGACGCGTGCCGCTTTCTCTTTCACAGCTTCAACGGACTCAAATCTTGTTCCGTTTAATGCAGATTTCACCTTAGGAAGCAGATAGAAATCGCACGGCGCAAGATCCGGCGAATAAGGCGGATAGTCAAACACTGGGATGCTGTACTTGGCTAGAAACCTCCTGACAGACAATGCGGAATGAGCTAGCGTATTATCTAGGTGGAGAACCCATGACTTGTCCTTCCACAGTTCGGGCCGTTTTTTCCTTATTCTTTCGCGGAGTTCAGCAAGAACGTGAAGGTAGTAATGTTGATTAATAGTTTGACCTTCAGGAACCCAGTGAACGTACACAATCGTATGAATATCGAAAAAAAACACGTGGAAGGGCGACCCGGGTGTGAATCATCTTCAATGTCTTCTCGGCCATCTTAAAAACGCTTAAACCACTCAAAAACACGTGCAAGCGATAAACATTCATTGCCATACACTTTTTTCAATAAATTATAAGTTTTAGTAGCGGTTTTTCCAAGTTTCATGTGAAATTTCACAACAATTCGTTGCTGTATTGGCACACTTAACATTTTCCCGGCGAAAAAAAAACAACTCTAAGGCGAACGAAGGCTACGGCTATACGGATTTGTTTACAGAAGCGAGAGGTACTGCATTCGAAAGAGAAGGCTTCAATCGGTCGCTGATGTTTGGCGCATGCGTACTTCTTCTGTAGCAGCGCCAGTCTCGTTATTTAATAGCCACACCTCGTATAGGTAGTCACGGAATAGTCCTAATATTATTATGCCTATACTCTATCATCCTATCTCTTTGGCTCGTCTATCGTCGTCTCTTCGCCACCCAATCCGACCCGACCGGAACCGAAGAGGTGCGAAGAGGTGGACGATGGTGGAGCGAAGGCAGAAAATGAACATAAGTTAAAATTTCAATTTCGAAAGAACTGAGAGGTCCGCGTGGAGGCCCAGGGCCGAGTTTGTTGGCGCGACACCCTGTGCCACCGCAGTTAATGAACATTAAGCAAACGAAACAATTGTAAACAAATATTTATTAAGTAAAAGTAATTTAAAAAATAACTATTATTACGCAGAAGAGAAATAAAATGCATACATCATATTCAAGAAAATGTGATGCATGCGAGTTATCTTAATTTCTTTACAAAGTTTTTGAATTTTTATTTGAGTAAATCGTTGTTAAAAGATTTGGAATTCAGCTTAAATTTAATGAGAGGTTCCTTTTGTCGCTAATCGTGAATTCGAACTTAAAAAGCAAAACGGCGGATACAATATGATCGACAAGTATGTTAAGGAAAAACGTTGAATTCGGCTGCAATTTAACTCTAGTTTAAATCTTGCAAATTGACTTGAATTTCTATAAATTCAGTCAATTTTACCGTATTGGATGCATTTAGAACATTAAACTTTTTTAAATTCACTTTGAAATCTTTTAAACTCACCTTGAATTCTTAGGCATTAAATTGAATTCTGTTGAATTCCATTTAATTCTTCTATATTCACTCAAATTTGACTGAAATCAGTGGAATTTTTTGAATTTACCTGAATTCATCTGAAATTCTTAGAAATTTCTTCGAATTCTTCTAAATTCAAAAGAACATTAGCCACTTTTGGTCACTTTTTCGGTTTAAATATGTCACTTTTTTAAAGTAAATTAAGCTGTGGCAGCCTTGCGTATTCTTTGTTTATTTTCAAAATCAATCATTTTTCGAAAACTTCGTCGTTCAATCTACCCCATCTCGAGTTAAATGATTCCTACCGTACACGGCGTCCCGGAAGGAGATATAAATGGAGCAAAAATGTAGAGAAAAACTGTGAATGTAGCGTTATTCTACATGGAAAAACCAAACAGAATCGACCCCTCAGACCTCCTAATTAGATCGTTTATTCGTTTTACAGTAATTTGAAGTTTTTCAACTACAGTAATTTAATCGAAAATCGACATTTTTATTTCTTTCAAGTTCAAATGCTACCAAGTTTTATTTACAATAATGGGATACAAGTTTTCGATGTATTTTTTGCCGTAGAAAACGATGGTGTTATTAGTTTTACTCTACCAGCCATCTAGAAAGCGCTAATGGCGTTTTTGTCGCGAATTTTTTGGAAAAAGCAGTATTTTTAAGTTAATTTTATTAACTAGCGCATTCCAGATGATTTCTAGAATAAAACTAATAACACCATTGTATTCTACGAGAAAAAATACATCAAAAACATGTATCACAATACTGAATATAATTTTTAAGTACCCTTTAAAAGTTTGATAACAAAGTGATTTTTTCGCCAACCGGCCGCACTGGCAGCGTGTAGCGCACAGGCGCAGCATTTTTATTTTCATCAAGTTCAAGTACAACCAAACGTTATTTTCAAAAGTATGACAGATGTTTTCGATGTATTTTTTCTCGTAGAACATGATAGTGTTATTTGTTTCAACGTTGGAATTACCTAAAATGCGCTAGAGGCGAAAAATCATGAAAAACGCGGCTTTTCTTCATACGATACACTACAAAACACGCTTCTAGCGCTTTCTAGTCAATTTTTATAATGAAACCAATAATATTATCGTCTTCTACGAGAAAAAATACACCAAAAACATATAACATACTTTTGAAAATAATGTTTGGTTGCTGTCAGTCCGGCTGATTGTCGCAATTTAATTGAATTTCATAAATAATTAAAAATGAAAATTCACTACTGTAACTTATCAAGCATACTTCTACTTTGAATAAATATGTACATGAGTGTGTATGAATAATATAAATTGTATATACACATAAGCGAGTAGGAGCAAGGAAATATGTGAAACATAAAAAACAATTATTTAATATCACAGTATTTATTCAATTGATTAGGTATGATATACACATATTATTATGCAACAATAGCATATATTTTTAAACATTTTACAATATTATATGAACAAATTATTATTTACAAAAACAGAAAATATATTTCTATGATAATCAAATAAATGAATAAATAACATAATTCGTTCAAAGATGTGAATTAAAAATTCACGGTGGATAGACTCGCCTGCTTGTTCTGACCAAATGCCGAGGCCGTCCCCATCAAGAAAACTGAGAGCTTCTTTAATATGCTGCAAAATCACGTGTATCTTCAAAGTTTTGGAATTCTCAGTAGCTTCATATATATTTTTGAATTCTTTTAAATTTTTATCTAAATCACTTCCAACTTTCTTAACAGAAAAGCAACTTGTAACTAGTTTATCCATGAGTTTGAATGCGTTTATGTACAGCACCAATCGAAGTCGACCAACATTCTTATAAATCTGTGGATCGTCCAGCATATCAGCAGATTTTAATAGTTTGCGACAGGCGTTTCCTTCAAATACTCTTCCATGATAAGACTTTGAAGAAAGAGATAATTTTTGTGGCCATAAAAATGCTATTTCGGAAGAGAGAAGTGGAACTAACCCGTTAAAAAACAAATGGTTTACGAAACCTTGAAGTAGATGTAATTCTGGAGAAACACATTTTTCAATCACTAATTTATCATCACTATCATGTTCTACGAGAAAAAATACATCGAAAACATCTGTCATACTTTTGAAAGTAACGTTTGGTTGTACTTGAACTTCATGAAAATAAAAATGCTGCGCCTGTGCGCTACACGCTGCCAGTGCGGCCGGTTGGCGAAAAAATGACTTTGTTATCAAACTTTTAAAGGGTACTTAAAAATTATATTCAGTATTGTGATACATGTTTTTGATGTATTTTTTCTCGTAGAATATAATGGTGTTATTAGTTTTATTCTAGAAATCATCTGGAATGCGCTAGTTGATAAAATTAACCTAAAAATACAGCTTTTTCCAAAAAATTCGCGACAAAAACGCCATTAGCGCTTTCTAGATGGCTGGTAGAGTAAAACTAATAACACCATCGTTTTCTACGGCAAAAAATACATCGAAAATTTGTATCCCATTATTGTAAATAAAACTTGGTAGCATTTGAACATGAAAGAAATAAAAATGTCGATTTTCGATTAAATTACTGTAGTTTAAAAACTTCAAATTACTGTAAAACGAATAAACGATCTAATTAGGAGGTCTGAGGGGTCGATTCTGTTTGGTTTTTCCATGTACAATAACGCTACATTCACAGTTTTTCTCTACATTTTTGCTCCATTTATATCGCCTTCCGGGACGCCGTGCGTACTAAAGAATCAGTCATAAAGATACTTGCGAACTGTACTTCAAAAGTAACTGAAAAAGTGACGATTTTTATATTTACTGTTACTGATAAAACAAAAACTCCTACAAGTCTTCCTTTAGACTTTTTACGTATCTCACGTCTTTTGGCGTGATACTGGAATTTTCTATTTTTTACATAGTATTTTCGATAATTAAACCCAAAATGACAAGTGCTATCAAAAAATGGTTTCAATAAACTTTTTTGGACTTTTTAAAAACTGCAATTCCTCGCTAAAAGGACCCCGCACAAAATGTATTGAAAAAAGGTCTCGGTGGATTTTGATAATTTTTTGATATTTTGTAGACCATGACCCCCCGAACAAAAAATCATAATGACAAAACCCCGAAAAATGGACAGATTTTCATCTGCACCGCCATGACCTACAAAATGTCACAGTTGCAGAGTGCTAAGTGTTTTCAGTGAGCTTCGCGCCAATAGCTTCTATGTAGCGTGAATGCTGGTCTGAAAGGGTACTTTTGGCGCGGTGCAGATGAAAATCTGTCCATTTTTCGGGGTTTTTTCATTATGATTTTTTGTTCGGGGGGTCATGTTATACAAAATATCAAAAAATTATCAAAATCCACCGAGACCTTTTTTCAATACATTTTGTGCGGGGTCCTTTCTTCCATATCTCACGTCGTTAAAAGAAAATGCGTAGGAAAGAACTTGTTTTATGACAAGGTACTCTTTTTAACTCGAAAAAAAGTGTATAAAGGCGGTCATTTTGATGATTATGTGATTTTCAAAAACTAAGGGTGGTTTTGAATATCTTTTCCGGCGGTACTTACCCCACTGTAAAAACTTGTTTTATGCCAAGGTAACTCAACACTCTTTTCAACTCGAGAAAAATAAGTGCATAAAGGCGGTCATGTTGATAATTCTGTGATTTTCCGAAACTAAGGGTGGTTTTAAATATCTTTTCCGGCGGCACTTACCCCACTGTAAAAACTTGTTTTATGACAAGGTAATTTAACACTATTTTTAATTCGAAAAAAAAGTGTATCAAGGCGGTCATTTTGATGATTTTGTGATTTTCAAATCTAAGGGTGGTTTTAAATATCTTTTCCGGCGGCTCTTACCCCACTGAAAAAACTTATTTTATGACCAGGTAATTTAATACTACACTGCAGTCCCGCTTTACCAGCCGTGTCGGGGGTACCCTCAATGGCCTCGATGGTGAATCGGGACTCTCTAAACCGTAAACAGTCAGGGTCGTATGAACCATTCCTGTTGGAGTTTTGTCAACAAAAAAAATATTTTCTTTGTATTTTTGCCATTTTGGTTTCACAATATATCATAATGAACGTGAAAATGTTTGTCCTCGAAAATCCAAATTTATCAAAGTACTGAGTTATGAGTATGTACGTACATATAACAGGGTGGCCATTTTAATCGAAGAAAAAAATTCCCGGTCATTTCCCAGTTTTTTCTCGGTTTGCAAACATTTGTCACGGTCAATAAAATTAACAAAATTCGAATTCTGAAGCTAAACATTTTTCCATTTGAAGGAATAAAAAATGAACTACACATTAAAGCACTCAAAGTGGAACATTTGAATTTTGAATTTTTTAAATTGAAGTTTAAATTTTTGATTAAAAAAATTTTGTATTCGAATTATCAATAATTTACACGTATAAAATGGAAGGTTCTAATACTTTTCAATTAAACAATTTTAAATGAAATGCAGATAAACTGCAAAATTTAGAATTTCTAACTTTGATAAATTATAGAGTTCAAAGATTCAGATTTAATTCCAAAAATAAAAATCCACGGTATTATTTTCAATGCTCTAAATTAAAGAATCAATCAATGAACTTTAAAATTTTCAAAATTATATTATTTTAAGCAATTTTAAGCTAGAAACATTAAAAATTGAAAAATTAAAATTTTTCTCACTGAACACTTCGTAAATTAGAAGTTAAAACATCCTTGAAAAGCTTCAACATTTTATTTCCCAATCTTGAGAAATCTAGAAGTTGTTTTATATTTTTTCAAATTTAAAATTATTTTTGAATTTTTTTCAGAACATCTAAATATTTTAATAAATAATAAATGTTTTTTATCCAAAATTTTCAACTTCAAACGCTTTTAATTTTTAATTGCTCAAGTCACCAAGACTGCATTTTAAACCGCCGAGGGTACTGCCTGCTTTTTTGTATACACCTCTGCGTTGTTGCGGAGTTGCTCCGCTGACCACGCAGCGCCTCTCTCTCGCCCCCTTGCACTACCTTGTCTGGTCTATCGGGAACGGGTAAAGCGGGACTGCAGCGTCTTTTTAATTCGAAAAATGTGTATGAAGGAGGTCATTTTAACGATATTGTGATTTTGAAAAACTAAGGGTGGCTTTAACCTTTGAAATGCATCGTTCCGAAAAATTACGTAAACTGCATAGGCATAGGGGGAGTCCAATACCCCGACGTGTTCAAACCTGTTTTGTTCAGCCGGTATTGAATATTTTGTTACAAAAAAATTTTCCAATATAGTTTAATACGTCTTCTTTAAATTAAAATGTGTTGTACAGCCATTTATTTATTTTAAATATGTTAAAAAAATTGTTAAGTGAAAAAAAGGGAAGAATTACATTTTTACTTAAAAATACATAAGTCACGTAATTTAAAAAAAATTTACCTTCAAAATGTATGAGTGTACTCTCGAAATACTAAACTTTTATAATAAAATTATTACAATATTGGTGTTTTGGAGAAAGGTTATTTATTTGCACAATGAAGAGTCAATTTTTTGATAAAACAAACACTGCTATTTATTTTTATAAAAAGGCTTGAAAAATATTATAAAAGTAAAAAAATGTTTAAAAGAGACATACAAAAAAGTTTTTTGGATTTGGCGACAAATACTCAATTTCTAGAATTGAGGCGCCGGATGCAAAAAGGAGATATAAAATTATTTTGCTGGACTGGGGAGGCCCCTGGGCACTTGAGAATAAAGTTTCGAATTTTAATTTTTTAAATACGCATTCGTGTTGATAATTTTATTGTGCATCTTTTTCTTTAAATAGAAAAAGTTGTAGCTTTTTTATTTTTTGAATTATTTACAAAAAACTGTTTTTTTATTTGATTAAAATATTTTGCCTTTTTTCACTTCAACTCGCGACCAAGCCGGCAATTTTTATTATTTTAAAGTAAAATTGGTGAGAAGTATGCATTGAAATCTTCTGCGACCGATGAAATTAGCAAAATTTCAAAATGTTTATTTGAAAAAAAGTTGATAATTTTTTGCCGAGACGCTGCACAATTGATGCACGAACAACTTTGATCATTTCGGGAGTCTAGCGAATTTCGAGCAAGCATAAACTGTCAGTGAGAAAGTTGGTTAGGAAGGTTCAAAGAACTTTACTGGAAGTTTTTAGCTCAATTGAAATACTAGTTAACAGACTGTTCTGCTGTATAAACTAAAAAGATATATAAGTCCAATCTCACTCGAACTGAGAAAATCGAGAAAAACTGTTTGCCCAAAAAACTCTAATATCGAATAAAATTTTGAATAATCTAGATTTACTATTTGGGTAAAAATAATGTGCTCTTTCATATTTTGCAATAAAAAAATTTTTTTTTTTTAAATTTCTACTAGAAAATGGACTTGCGAGTTTTTACTTCTCGCGGGAAGTAAAAAAGACAAGGACGATTTTCCGTCACTTTCGGACGATGCCTTTATCGAAGAGCTCGAGCATTCCCTCAAAATACAACAACAAAGGCTTCAAAAGAATAAAAACATTTTCTTAAGATTGCTAGGAACATTGAAAATGATTTTTTATTTAAAAAAATTATTGTAACAGAATATTTAAAAAGATTTCTAAAATTTTCAAAAATGAATCTGGAAGATTTTTGTAAGGTAATTGAAGCCTCGGAAAGCAGAACCGAGCGAGCGGTCGGAGACAATATAACACGATCAGCAATTTTTTTCTAAAAACTGCTAACGCCATCGTTTAGTACTCCTTTTTATCTTCCATTTCCATTTTTGATCATCCCGAACCGAT
>CAKNYM010047518.1:117798-133571 GCA_932195095.1 Andricus curvator | reverse complement strand
CCATAAGGGTGGTTTTTAGGGGTCTTGCCGAACATTCTCATCTGGTCGATAATTCGTGGGATAAAAAAAGAAGATTTTTAACGTTTTTATATTTTCAAATATCGACAATAAAAATTGTCATTTTTAACATTTTAGGTCTGCATGCCATAATGGTGGGTTTTAGGGGTCTTGCCGAACATTCTCACCTGGTCGATAATTCGTGGGATAAAAACAGAAGATTTTTGACGTTTTTATATTTTCAAATATCGACAATCAAAATTGTAATTTTTAACAATTTAGGTCTGCATACCATAAGGGTGGTTTTTAGGGGTCTTGCCGAACATTCTCATCTGGTCTATAATTCGCGGGATAAAAAAATTAAATTTTTGACGTTTTTCTATTTTAAAATATCGACAATCAAACTTGTAATTTTTAACATTTTAGGTCTGCATGCCATAAGGGTGGTTTTTAGGGGTCTTGCCGAACATTCTCATCTGTTCGATAATTCGTGGGATAAAAAAAAAAGATTTTTGACGTTTTTATACTTTCAAATATCGACAATCAAAATTGTAATTTTTAACATTTTATGTCTGCATACCATAAGGGTGGGTTTTAGGGGTCTTGCCGAACATTCTCATCTGGTCGATAATTCGCGGGATAAAAAAAGAAGATTTTTGACGTTTTTATATTTTCAAATATCGACAATCAAACTTGTCATTTTTAACATTCTAGGTGTGCATACCGAAAGGGTGGTTTTCAGGGGTCTTGCCGAACATTCTCATCTGGTCTATTATTCGTGGGATGAAAAAAGAAGATTTTTGACGTTCTTATATTTTCAAATATCGACAATCAAACTTGTCATTTTCAACATTTTATGTGTGCATACCATAAGGGTGGTTTGTAGGGGTCTTGCCGAACATTCTTACCTACCCTATAATTTGCGGGATAAAAGAAAAGGATTTTTGACGTTTTTATATTTTCAAATATCGACAATCAAACTTGTCATTTTTAACATTTTATGTGTGCATACCATAAGGGTGGTTTTTAGGGGTCTTGCCGAACATTCTCACCTACCCTATAATTCGTGGAATAAATAAATAGGATTTTTGACGTTCTTAAATTTTCAAATATCGATATAATCAAACTTGTATTAGGCAGGTCGGAATAATGGATGATGTTTAAGGGTAGTTAATCCCTTAAACAAATTTTATTCGACAATTATTTCCGACAGAATATTATTTTTTGCCCTTCTAATTGATTTAAGCGAAAAAAATTCGAAAAATAATTTTTTTAATTTCGTTCATATGAACGTTTGTAACTTCAAGTACATAATTTTTTTTTTTTTGTTGACCAAGAATCAAACTTTTGAGCACGGCAAAAGAGCCGAACGCAAGGCCTCGAAACATGTTGGAACCTGGCAGTATAAAAAAGGCGGATAAATAATAAAGAAATGAGAGAGAGGTGGTTTGGATGTCTCTTTCTTTTTTCTCCCTCTTTTTTCAATTCATATATCTGTCTCGAATGAGCCGCTTTAGAATGTTATTTGAAAACATATTTCTCTTATTTTAACTCTTTTTGTGCAATTGTTTTGCATAAATTGATTTTCTTGAGTATTTGTTTTTTAAAAAACAGTTTTTTGAGGAACATAATTCTTTTTAAGCCTTCTTGACTAATTTTGTTGCAAAGTTTGGTTTTTTAAAAGTTTATGTTGGTTTAAAATATGTACTTTCAAATAAATTAAAAATATTTATACCGGGTGAGAGTTTAAAAATGCCTATAGTACTTTAAAATGTATTTTCAGCTATTATTTTATATCAAGTCTTATTTTCAGCAATACAAAATTAATTGAAATCCATAAGCAAATCGATAAGTAATACCTATAAAAACGCATAATTGCATCAAAATCGACCTTAATTAAAACTAGCTCACTCTATAAATATGAATCAGTGAAAAATTCACTGATATAAATAGTAGTTCGACATTTCACAGATTAATCAGTGATTCCGGACTTTTCACTAATCAATTCAGTAACACCAGAGTAAATCATGCGAGACATAACCTCTAAATTTTAAAGCAAAGTGCTGTTGTTATTCTTTTACTTAAGTAGCAAAAATAATTTTTTTAAGAAATAAATTTTTGAATTTTCGAACTCTAAGTGTGCTGAATGCCAACGGCGATACCACGCTGGAAACACCAGTTCTCGTAAGATCACTGAAGTTAAGCATTGTTGGGCGCGGTTAGTACTTGGATGGGTAACCGCTCAGGAATACCGGCGTGCTGTTGGCCCGTCGTGGGTGTGGTGGGGCCACATTGGTAGTAAATATCCACCTAGAAACGCTACCCGAATCGGGTAGTGAGGCAATGAACTTTCGAGTTCGAACTGCTAATCAATGTATGTATGTATGTAAGTGTGCTGAATTCACTGCGGGAAAAATATACTCTAACTCGTATAAAAAGTACTTACTTGACGGGTGTGTACATGATGGCAGTCGAATCTTGAAAGTAAAGCAATATGTGAGGTTTTTTGTCATTTAGAAGCCTCAAATCTTTTCACATTTTTTAATATTTGATCACATTTATGGGTTTTAAGTTTTTACTATGATTACTTCATTGAATCTACTAAAATCTTATTTTATTATGCCTGCTAAATTGACGTGGTGCAGTGCTGCAGTACATTTTAAAGTACAATTCCTCGGTCACCCTGTGTAAATATTTTGTATTTATTCCTTATGAAGAATATTCTTTTTATATTGTAGGCGAAATCATATGCATATTATTTCCGGAAAAAAATGTCTAGGGGCCATTTCAAACAATTAAATGCAAAGAAATTACAAATAATTTCGTATTCTGGACCCGATAATATCTCCACAATTGTGGTTTCTTTGATAGAATTAAGGGCTTGTTCCTCAATAAATAACAATAACTTTGTAGATGTAAATAATTTCTCAGCATTAAATTTTAATAAAAAAAATTTTTAACCGCGAAAATTAATTTTCAGACTTGGAGCGCGGCCTAGCGAAACCTCTAGACAATTTACAAAAATGTATAGCAGTATTTTTTCACCTATAGGAAGAAATTTAGGTGGTGGCGGTTGCAAAATAGAAAAACACACTTTTTTTTGGGCACCCTAACGTACATACATATAATCACTTACAAGATAGCATGTTGGTGGCGGTAGTGAGAACGTGTTCAGTGAAAGGTGGTGAGAGGATTTTACAAAATTTGTGTGGAAGGTGTGAGTGGAGTGTGAGGGTGGAAGCCTAGGAGGTGAGTAGGGTGGTGTGGGGTGAATTGGGAAGATACGAAGTAAGTTTCAGCGTAGGTGTGAGGTGGGATTTAGGTAAAAAGAGAAAGTGAGATTAGGTTGGCAAGGAGTCGGGGGAGTTTGTGGTCGGGAGTCTTGGGCCTTCGAGGGGTCAAGGGTGGGTCTCGCAGAGGTAGGGGATGTTAAGGGAGAGAAAGGGGTGTCTGCAGGGGCTGTGGGGAATAGAAAAAGGAAATAAAGGGAAAATTTGGCGGTGATCTTGCAGAGACATCTGTCGGCTGCGGAAGGTACTGCATGGATAGGTCCCAGTTACCGGCGGCAGAGCGGGAGGTGGGCAGTGACAGTGCTTGCAGTGCTGCTAGTGAAGTTGACGGGGAGGAAATTTTCCACAGGCCACGACGACCAACAGTGCGTGTTCCGGTGTAGAGCGGCGCGTCGGGGAGAGGGAGAAATCGGAACGGTGCGAACGAAGGAAGCGAGAAGGCAAGGGAGCGGCGCACAGTGGGCTTTTTTGCAAAATTTACTTTCAAAACCTAATATCTTTTGAACGAATTGACCAAAATGGATGTTCTTTGAACGAGATTGAAGATTATTAAATGCACAATAAGGGAAAATTATAGAGAAAAGTTTTTCCGAATTTCCCAACCTGGAAAATGCTGGAAAAGACCGTCATTTTTTAAACAAAAATTACAAAATTGTACTAGAATTACAAAGAAAAAAGTTTTGTTTAGTGAAAGATATAATATTTTATAGATTTTTCAATGCTGAATTCAAATCTGCCAGGTAAAATAGCGTAGCGTATTTCCTTTCCGAGAAAAATGCGGATAAATATGAAAAATCCAATATGGAGAGACACAAGTCGGAAACATGATGGTAACTTGGCGAAGTTTATTATCTTTAGGTTTTTAGGGTCGCTGAATCCAAATCTGACGTCAGAATTACAAAATATAGAATGGCGAATGCAATATGGCGGAACAAAAGTTTTGAAAAATTTAGGAAAATTGACAAAATTGTCCACATTTATGTTCTCGAGGGCTCTGAATCCAAATCTGATGTCAGAATTTCAAAATGAAGAATTGCGGTTCCAATATGGCAGAACAAAAATTGATATTTGGGCCACTTCACAAAATAAGCCATATTTACGTTTCTGAGGTCGCTGAATCCAAAACCGATGTTAAAATTTTAAAATTAAAAATTAAAAATTATAGGTCGGATTTAGTGAAACAAAAATCGAAAAATAAAATGCATTTGTTACGTTATTTCGTGAAGTTTGTCGCCAAAGATTATGTTATTTTTACTTTTTTTTTTGCTTCTTCAGCTTCTTGTTTATAGTTTTCTACGTTTTTCACAACAAAATTAACACATTCATTTTGTGATAATTCCTTAAAAATAGGTTTTCAGTGTAAATATAGAAGAAGAGAATGAAGAAAGTGATGCCAGTTCCCTGAGTAATGGAAATTTAAGCGTTGATATAAATTTAAGTGATGAAGATTGATTATTGGAAAAAATAGGTATTTGAGATTAGGACATATGTCGATTTAATGTAACGTGTCTGTAACTACAATTGTATTCATGCAATAATTTTAAAAATAGAATTTTCTCAATATTTGTTCCGCCATTTTGGATACGCAATTTTTCATTGTTTAATTCTGATGCCAGATTTGGATTCAGCGAACTCCAAAACGTAAATATGGATAATTTTGTAAAGTTGCCTACATTTTTCCAACTTTTGTTCCGCCATATTGCATCCGCCATTCTTTATTTTGTAATTCTGACGTCAGATGTGGATTCAGCGACCCTAAAAACCTAAAGATAATAAACTTCGTTAAGTTACCATCATGTTTCCGACTTGTGTCTCTCCATATTGGATTTTTCATATTTAACCGCATTTTTCTCGGAAAGGAAAAACGCTACGCTATTTTTCCTGGCAGATTTAGATTCAGCATTAAAAAATCTATAAAATATGATGTCTTGCACTAAACAAAACTTTTTTGTTTGTAATTCTAGTACAATTTTGTAATTTTTGTTAAAAAATGACGGTCTTTTCTCGCATTTTCCAGGTTGCGAAATTCGGGAAAACTGTTCTCTATTATTTTCCCCTATTGTACATTTATTAAGCTTTAATCTCGTTCAAAGAACATCCATTTTGGTCAATTCGTTCGAGAGATATTAGGTTTTGAAAGTAAATTTTGCAAAAAAGCCCACTGTGCGGCGTCGAGCGCAAGTGACGGGGAGGATCTCTTGAAAAGGAAGAGAGACAGCCAAGAGAGTCCGGAGAAGAGCGAGGTTGAGAGCCCGTTTAAAAAAAAGCGGGATAACACGTAGGCCCCCCCCCCCCCCGAAAAACGGAGGGGAATTCGGAGGAGGCTCTCGGGATGCTGGTAGGCGTGATCAGGGGGCTGAGGGAGGACGTAAGGGGGACTAAGGAGCATATGGAAGGCATGAGGGAGAACTTGAGAATTAGAGATGCAAAATGGGAAAAGGAGGTTAAAATAAAGCAGATGGAAGAGGAGATTATGGTGTGGAAGGAAAGGACGGAAAAAATACTTGAGAAGGTGGAGGACAGGACGGAAATGGAAGTAGGAGACAGGGGTGGGGGGAGTGAGATTGGGGGTATTTGGGAGAGGGTAGAGAATATGATAGAAGAGAAAGTGGGAGAGCGTAGGAATGAAAAGGAGGAGAGGGCGGATAGGGAAAGAATAAGGACAATGGAGTTGAGAATGGAGAGAAAAGAGAAGGCAGACAGGAGAAATAATATCGTCGTAAGAGGGTTGAAGCTAAAGAGCGGAGAAGAAAGGGAGGGCGTGGAAGCGCTGCTACAGAGCATACGGTGGGTTAAAGGCAGGGTAGGGAAAATTAAGTTGGAGGGGAGAAAGGACAAGGATGTGGCGGTTGTGGAGTTGGAGAGTTGGGAAGAAAAGTTGGGGGTAATGCGAAATAAGAATAGGATAAAGGATGAGGGAGTTTTCATCGATCACGATTTGACGAGAAAGGAAAGGGATGTGCAGAGAATGCTGTACGACAGGGCTAGGAAGGAGAGGAGAGAAGGGAGATCAGCGAAGGTAGGATATCGGAAAATAAGAGTAGACGAGAAAATGTGGGTGTGGGACGAAGAGAAAGAGGTGTTGAAGGAAGTGCATGGGGATTTGTTTCTTAGGAAGTAGGGAGGTGGGGGTAATGCAGGCTAGAGGAGTAGTGAAGGTGCTGTACTGGAACGTAGCAGGGGTAAAGAAAAAGGATGAGGAGTTCTGGAGGTATATCCAGGAATTTAATGTTGTGGGACTGGTGGAGACGTGGGTAGAAAGAAAGGAATGGGATAGAATAGAACCAAAGCTGCCAAGGGGGTACAGGTGGAGACACCAGGGGGCGGTCAGAGTGAAGAAGAAAGGAAGGGCCAGTGGGGGAATTATAACGGGGGTTGGAGATAGATTAGAGGAAAAAGTTCATGGAGAGGAAGAGGGGGAGGGAGTGCAATTGAGGGAAGTAAGGATAGGAGGGGCAACGTGTAAGTTTGTGACAGTGTACAATAAGGATGGGATGGAAAGAATTAAAGAAAGGGTGGAACACTTGTTAGGCGAAAGAGAGGAGGGTATGGTGGTACTGGGTGGGGACTTTAATGCGAGGATGGGGAGGGAAGGGAGACTTTACAGGGAAGGGGAAAGCTTCGAAAGGAAATCGAAGGATAAGACAATAAATAAGGAGGGGGAGATTCTAAGGACCTGGATGGAGGATAGAGACTGGGCGGTGGCGAATGGTATGGCAACTGGGGACGAAGAGGGAGAATACACATATGTAAGTAAGGTGGGGGTATCGCTGACAGACTATGTGGTCATGAATATGCAAGGATGGGAGGAGACGGACAAATTGGCAGTACAGGGGAGAGTGGAATCAGACCATCAGCCATTATGACTGTGGATAAGAGGGAAGGGTGGCGGAAGGCAAGGTGGGGAAGAATTCTCGATAGGGGAGAGGGTGACCTGGACGAGGGAGGCGATCGAGAAGTATCAGGAGCAGTCAGGAAAGTTACGCTTTGAAGGGGAGTCGGTGGAAGACATATGGGAGGATCTGAAAGAGAAGATGAAAGGGTGTGTGCAAAAAAAGGTATTTAGAAAGAAGAAGAAAGGAATGGTGAAGTCGTGGTGGGATAGCGAATGTAAAAAGATGAAAAGGAAGGTGAAGAGGAAGTATAAGAAGTGGAAAGAGGGTACTGCGAAAAGGGAGGAGTACGTAGAAATCAGGAAGGGGTTTAGATTGATGTGTAAGAAGAAAGAACAGGAAAAGGAGAAAGAGCTGGAGGAGGAGTTAGAAAATGTTAAGACAGAGGGGGACGTCTGGAAGATAATAAATAGGTTTAGGAAGCGTAGAGTAGGGATAAGCGAGAAGATAGAGAGTGAGGAGTGGAGGGAGTTTTTTAAAGAATCATTTCAGGGCTCGGATTCAAGAAAGAGAGATGATGGGAGTAGTAGGTGTAGTAGGTGAAAGAGTTTGTGTACCTGGGCTTCTTGTTTCGGAGGAATGGCGGAGTGGATGGTCACATAAAAGAGAGAGTGAGGAGGGCAAATGTGGTGAGGAGGCAGGTGTGGGGGTTGGGAAAGAAGTTATTCGCTGGTGATTTTGGAAGGAGAATGAAATTGTTTGGCTCACTAGTGATGAGTGTGCTATTGTATGGAGTAGAGGTGTGGGGGTGGAAGGAAAACGAAGAGCTAAATAGGACACAGGAGAGGTATGTAAAGTGGACACTGGGGCTGGCAAGGAACACGTCTAATTATATTGTCAGGAGGGAGACGGGGAGAACGAGTGTAGGGATTCTAGCGGGGAGTCGGGCGTGTAAATATGTAGAGAAATTTTTGGAAGAGGGGGGAAGTAAGCTGGTTAGGGAGTGTTGGTGGGAGAAGGAGAACAGGAGAGGGGGTGGGAAGATGGATGTTGAAAGAGAAAGGTATTTAAGAACGAATGGACTGCAGATGGATGAAGTGAGAAGGCTGCATGAGGAAGGAAGGAAGGTATATGAGTTGGTTAAGAAAAACGGCATGGAGAGAGAGAGAAGACAGCAGGGGAAGAGAGAATAAGAGAGACAAGGTTTAATGGGAACTATGTGTGGATTGTGCCAAGGGCGAGAGCGCAATATTTGTGTGAGAAAGGAGAGAAAGGAAGTTAGGAGCTTATAGCGAGGATGAGATGTGGGTGCATGGAGGGTTTTAATAGGTTCTGTGTCGCTAGGGAAAAGAGGATGTGTGAACTATGTGGGAAGGGGGAGGCAAGAGTGGAGCACTGGTTGGAGGAGTGCGTAGAGGTGGAAAGGAGTGGGATAAGCATAGAGGTATTGATGCATGAAAGGGGGGACAAAAGGGCAGTAGCATGGGCGAAGAGAGTCTTGAGTAAGATGGAGAAGAAGAGAAGGAAGGAGGAAGAGCAATGGAGAAGGAAAGATTGTAATTAGAGGAGGAAGTAAATATAAGTAAATGTAAATATTGTAAATAGTAGATAAGTATTAGGTATAAGCCGCGGAGGCAGAGTTTGGTAATGCGAGGCAAAGCTAGAAAGTAGGGACATGCGTGCGAGGCGAGGCGAAGCGAGGAAGGCAAGACGATAAGAGCGAGCGGCATTAGAGATAAGGTGTGGAAGGATGTTAGTTTTAAGAAAATTCTGTAAAAAAAATGGAAGTGTAAGCAAGTCAATTTTTTAAGGCCAGGAGGCTGAAAAATAAACGTTTAACTTTCAATGAAAGCTGAAAAAGGTAATGAATAAGAATAAAATATGTCTAAACGAGAAAAAGTATTTACAAAACTCATCATTTTTAAATGCAGAAACAAGGAAACCTGGAAACTTGAAAAACTATTGGTTCTTTAGTTTTTAAACGGGAATTTTCTACATTTCTAATCAAAAAACCTATATGCAATAAGCTTTTCAATATCGCTTGTCAAATTAATTTCAAATTATTCATAGTTTACAATATCTAATCCTAATATCTTTTCCTTTTAAAAGTTACAAATTAAATTTTTTTAAATATTTTATTTAATTTGGACTTAGAAATGTTCCAAAACCAATATTTCAAAATTAAAATTGTCATTATTAGATGATCTCTAACATCAAAAATTTAAACATCAAATGCAGGCCTGCCCAGAGAGAGAAAATCAACTCAAAGGCCACATGTTTTAAAATTTGACTATTTTAGTTGAAAATTTTAATATCAAGATTTTAATTTAGAAATTGTCAATTTTCAAAGTTCTAAACTCTTTTTATAAAGTCTAGAAATGTACTGCCTTGAAAATGGGCTTAGTAGACGCAGAATGTTATTACTTTTTATAGTCACGTTAGGTATATTTTAGTTCAAGGATGTGAAATATGCCTGTTGTTAGAATGTAAAAAATCATAGCCATCATAATCATCAATAATTAATGAATATATTAATTACGAATAATGAATTTCCTAGCATTTACTTCATACACTGAAAAAAATGGTTGATGTCCCAGCTAGAAGTTTAGCTGGATTTCGTCTTCTAAGAAAATATAGCTGTGTTACCTAAATATCTAGCTGTTTTAAACTAATTTTGTCATCTAGAAATTATCTAGTTAATGTATCTAGATAATTGCTAGATGGCAAAATTTAGCTAAAACAGCTAGATGTTTTAGCTAGATGTCACCATACACTCTTTTGTGACTAGGGACTGACACGTATTTTTTAAAGGACGACCTGGAAAAGGGGTTCGAAATATGACCAATCACTCTTTATTTAATCAGTCACTGACATGTATCTTTTCAACGGCGACCTAGAAAAGGGGTTCGAGATATGATAAATCACTCTATTGTGACCAGTCACTGACACGTGTTTTTCAAAGGGTGACCTGGAAAAGAGGGTTCGAGATGTCATCAATCACTCTTCTGTGACCAGTCACAGATACGACCTGGAAAAGAAGGTTCGAAATATGACCAATTACTCTTCTGTGACCAGTCACTAATATACATTTTTTAAAGGGTTACTTGGAAAAGTGTGTTCGACATGTGACAGATCACTCTTCTGTGACAATTGGCAAATTAGTGCTAAAGTGTCTTATGGGAAGTGATGAGCAATTGTAGTGTGTTTTTAGTGTTTGGTGTTCTTGTTTTAGATGCCAGTTTACGTGTATTTACAAATTAATCTCACTTATTTCATGATAAAATAGTGAAGTATTTACACTGTACAGAATATGAAGATTTGAGGATTGGGGCTAAATCTGCTAAATGATCAACTAACGAAGATTCTTTTTGGAAGAGTTGCATTCTCTATTAGTCTCTCCTTTTTTTTCTTAGATTTTTATCCCGATCCAAAGTCATATCTCTCGACCTTTTTTTATTTTCCTCTTCGTCTCTTTTGGCATACTTCACTTTTTGTCAGGCTCATATGGCAGGCAAGCAGACCAGCTAGTCGGTCGGTGGTGCTCCACACCCCGTGCGACGCGATCAATACGCGACTGCTCTCTCACTCTTTCTCCTTCCCTCCCTTTCTTCCTCTTGGTTTCTCTATCGTCTATCTCCCGCTCTCTCAGGCTTGTAGACCTATAGTCAGGAGCCAGCAGTAGCAAGAGCGAGTGCTCGCTGGTTCGTTTCAAAGTTGTCTCTCTGTTGCTATGCCGGTTCCTTCTGTCATCTCACTCTTCGCTGTCTCGCCCCCCCCCCCCCCTTCCATTCTCTTCTTGCTTTCTCCATCAGGCTCTTCCGTACACGTTTGCTACGTGTGCCGCTGACCGTCATCCTTTACGACTTATACCGTAGATTAATTAATTTGACATGATCACAAGGATAAAAAAGTTACATTTTTTTGCTTTCATACCCCAGAAGGTTACGGTAAACTAAAAAAAATTTCTTCTAACATATTTAAGACTATATTTCAGAAATTGTTGTATACCTGAATTCAGCCTAGTTCCGCATTTTTGTAAGAGAGGTCTGGAATAAAAAATTTTTAATAATTATTGTGAAATAATTTTTAAAATGTCTAAAAGATTCGTAGGAATTAAATTGGAGATATTGTGAAATTGTAAACCCGTAAAACTTTAAACCTTTTTCATATTAATTTTCAAAATGGTTTCAGTTTTGCAAGACGTTTCGTCTTTAAACTTTTTATATGAGTTGAAAAAAAGTATAATTCGTAAATTTAAAAAAAAATTATACCTTTTTTTGTTGTTGAAAATAGCACCCTTTTTAAATCGACATATGAGGTCAACATCCAGCGACTATTATTTAACAAAAAAGTAACCCGGTATGAAAGGAGTTTTGCCATAGAAATATCTCGGGTTTGCCCAGCCATTTAATCCAACCAGGCCTGGCCTGACCGGGATCCGTCAAGAAACTTTCTCGTATTAGTAGTAGTCCAGACATTTCGTAGGAAAAATGATAAAAATTCCCGAAAAAATATATGCAGTAATATTTTTAATGAGAAAGCCTTGTTAAGGGGCCCTTCTTGGCATATCAAAGTCTCTAGAATAAATCAATTTCCAAACCGGGCTTTTTTTTAAAACGGTTCCAAAAGTTACTTTTGCGATTGCACTGGAGAGCGAAATGTTCAACAGGAACGTAAAAGTAGACTCAATGTTGTGTAATTCCAAAAAAGAACAATATCCTACCTGTAATAGGTCATTAGTTATGACTCCTCAAAGCTGACCATTTTTGCCTGTTTTTAGGGACAAAGAAGTGGAGTTCGGTTTTTTAAATTAAATCATCCCAGATTTAATTTACGTCGATAATGCCAGAGGGTCTATGAAAGTTTGCGTAAATGCAAAAAAAAAAGATATTGTGAGAATTGCGAGATTTCAAAAGTTCAATTTTTGTATGCATTTTTGACTAAAAACTGAAAAGTTGTGTTTTTGGAAAATACCTCGTTTCCTGTGAGTCCCACGAAGATAATCTTACAGAATAAATGCAAGTGGAATTCATTTTTTATCAATTGAAAAATGTCTCCTAGTCCTAATAGGTCACGAGGTATGACTATAACTACGGCCATATGTCTACATTTTTGTCGAAAGTAAGTGTACAATTCATTGCTAATGCATAGTAAGTCTTTTTCTATTGATAAACAAATAATTGTTTATCATAAAAGCTTGCTATTACCGCTTTTGATTACTTTTCGGCAAATTTTTTTACTTTCGTGGCAAATAAGTGATTGTAATTGATTGGAAATGTGCAATATGTTTTTTATCAATAAAAAAATAGTTTTGTTATAATTGTTTATACCAAAATCTTGTCCTCACCAATTTTATATACTTTTTGAGTACTTTTGCGGTAAAAAGTGATTATAATTTATTGAACATGTGTCATATGTTTTTTTTATCAATAAACAAATAGTTTAATAATAATTTTTTATAGCAAAATCTTGTCATCACCCTTTCATCTCCATTTAATTTCATACTTACCTCCATAACTTTCGTCATTTGCAGTGAAGTGTAGTATTGAGAAATATTGTTCTTGCGATCTTATGCTGAAAAAACGTGTGCTCCTAGTCACTGCAGCATATAGTAAGTAATAGATTAGCTGAAAATAATTACATATCACATATAATTCATTAATCAATAAAATTAATAAATAAAGAAGTAATAAAATAAATTGTTTGCTAATGAAAGTTATTTAAATAATTTTATAAAATCGTTCATTACGTTAAAATTAAGCGATTTAAAAAAAGTAGCTAATCAATTAATTGATTAAATAGTTATGCATTTAAAAATTTATTAATTTAATGAATTACATTTGATATATAATTAATTCCAACTAATCAATTATTTACTATATGCTTCAATAACTAGGAGAATTCGTATTTTCAGCATAAGATCGCAAGAACAATATTTCCCAATTCTAAATTTCAGTTATTGTTCTTATGTTTAATGCAAAAAAATTGTCACAGCATATTATTTACAATTTATAGAACATTCACTGCGAATGACGAAGTGTCCTAGAGGTAAGAATGCAATTAAATGCAGAAAAAGTATTGATGAAAAGATTTTGTTATAAGCAATTATTGAAAAACTATTCGTTTATTAATAAAAAACATAATGCACATTTTCAATAAATTATTATCACTTTTTTGCCACAAAAGTTGTGATGAGAAGATTTTGTTGTAAACAATTATTAAAAAACCAGTTGTTTATCGATAAAAAAAATATTACACATTTTCAATAATTTATAATCACTTGTTTGCCAAAAAGTACTCAAAAGTGGTGATGACAAGATTTTTATATAAACAATTATTAAAAAACAATGTTTATTAATAAAATAAAACATATTGAACATTTTCAATCAATTGTAATCACTTTTCTGCCACAAAAGTACTCAAAAGTGGTGATAACAAGATTTTGCTATAAATAATAGGGTGGGCAAAAAAAAAATTCTAGCAATCGACTTCTGATAGCAAAAAATTGTTAGTTCTTTATGAGCTGAATATACTGTTGTTTTTTTTAATCGCTTCATATCTTATACCTCCTGAAGCGTGTTGAACTGGAAAAAATTGAATTTAAGCGTAAAATATTTTGAACAACATCGAGTGCGAAGCACGAGATACGTGATGAGTATGTGTTCGTTAAAGCCGAAGCAGCTTTAACAAAAGAGAATTCACAATCACCTGAGTACTATGGTCGACGCTTTCACCTTTAGTTTTAAAGAGTCTGTGCACAAATGTGAGGGAAGAACAAAGGCCGAGCGCGTAGCGCGAGGTAAATACATTATCAAACTTGCGAGTCACGCGCGCAGCGTGCGATAAGAATGTGCCCGCGCAGCGGGCAGACTTTTTCGTATATTTTACGCGTAAATTTAATTGTTTCCATTTTCAACACGCTTGAGGAGGTACAAGATATCAATTGATTTCAAAAAAGAAAAAAATTAACAGTATATTCAGCCCATCAAGGACTAAAATATTTTTCTATTAGAAGTTGATCACAAGAAATCCACTTTTTTCAGCCCACCCTAATAAACAGTGACTACAAAACTATTTGTTTACTGATGAAAAAACATACACATTTTCAATCAATTACAATCACTTCTTTGCCACAAAAGTAAAAAATGACCGAAAAGTATTCAAAATTGGTAAAAGCAAGCTTTTATTATAAACAATTATTTGTTTATCAATGGAAAAAGACGTATTATGCATTAACAATGAATTGTACACACTTTCGACAAAAATGTAGAAATATGGCCGTAGTTCTACTTTACGGTACGCTCAGATGCCTCTACACGGAAAAAAGTAGATAGTTAGATTCACTTTTATGTATTGTTAACTTGAAGTTTTCTTGTTCGCATTGTACAAGAAACAATTCAAATAGTTTTTGATACTGAATGAGATAGTGATCTCAAAATATACAAAACCTTAAACTAAGCATTAATACTTCAAATTGTAAAAAGAAAGATTACTAGAACAAGTAGCTTCAATAACTATTTGAAATAGTACAGTTGAACATGTAAACTGTATGAATAACTAATTTTCATAGTAAGCAAAGAATTGTGAGTTTGACTTTTGCAAGTGAGTTCGATCTCCTCTTTCGCATTGCAATAAGCACTGCACGAGATTGTCAGCCTTACTATTTGAAATTGTAAGTGAGTTCAGTGGCACAACTAGAAACGTGTAGGCCCCCTCCGCAAAATTTTTTAGGAGGTCCGTTTGAAATTAAAAAAGAAGGACGACTTATAACTTGCATATCAGTAAAAAAACTATTTTACAAAAAAAAAATATATATACAGGGCGTTTTTTTTAACTTGAGACATCGAAATATATCTCATAAAATACGCATCCTATGAAAAAAATATCCGTAATAAAAACTTTTTATTTTCGAGGGGGAAAAGCGACTTTGAACAAATTTACCCCCCCCCCCCACTTTGTAATTTCAAATGGAAATCCCAATTTTTTTATCACAGATTCAGATTCTCCTTTATGAAATACGTAAGTTTTATTCGAAATTCTTTTTTTGAAATTACAAAGTTACCCCCATTCCTGCCTCCTGGGGGGGGGGGTAAATTTTTACGAAGTTGCTTTTCCCCCTCGAAAATAAAAAGGTTTCTTACGGAAATTTTTTCATAGGATGCGTATTTTTTGAGATATTTCGATGTCTCAAGTTAAAAAAGACACCCTGTATATATCAATATATATTTTATAAAATAGAAACTATTTTATAATGTTTTCGCTTTTATCATAATATTAGTTGAGATGATAATTATAAATAAACATAGTGAATAACTCTACTTTATATTCTACTTTGTTTTTTTGTTTTGTACAAAATTTGCAGAATTTAAAAATATTCTGAAGAATTATATAAAAAAGAATACTTTTTTTGCATTATTTCTGCCATGGAATTTTCCGCTTATGATATTTTTAATTTCTTATAGCCCGGTAATTTTGGTCAAAAACATGTAGTAGTGCCAGTTTCAGGTGACTCTGGTATGTGAAACTTGGAAAATACTAGTGGTATCAAATTCTCCTTTGTGCAGGAATTTAGTGCTTATTTAATGTTAATTTATGCCGCAAAAATTAAATTTTGTACCCGGTAATTTTGGTCAAAAACATGTAGTAGTGCCAG
>CAKNYM010047518.1:107367-117398 GCA_932195095.1 Andricus curvator | reverse complement strand
AAATTTTGTACCCGGTAATTTTGGTCAAAAACATGTAGTAGTGCCAGTTTCAGGTGACTCTGGTATGTGAAACTTGGAAAATACTAGTGGTATCAAATTCTCCTTTGTGCAGGAATTTAGTGCTTATTTAATGTTAATTTATGCCGCAAAAATTAAATTTTGTACCCGGTAATTTTGGTCAAAAACATGTAGTAGTGCCAGCTTCAGCTGAAGCCACAACTCCGATATGCGAAACTCGGAAACTATTAGTGATATCCAATTCTCCTTTGTGCAGGAATTTAGTGCTTATTTAATGCTAAGTTATGCCGTAAAAATTAAATTTTGTGCCCGGTAATTTTAGTCAAAAACACGTAGTAGTGCCAGTTTCAGGTGACTCTGGTATGTGAAACTTGGAAACTACTAGTGGTATCAAATTCTCCTTTGTGCAGGAATTTAGTGCTTATTTATTGCTAATTTATGCTGCATAAATTAAATTTTTTGCCCGGTAATTTTGGTCAAAAACATGTAGTAGTGCCAGCTTCAGCTGAAGCCACAACTCCGGTATGCGAAACTCGGAAACTATTAGTGATATCAAATTCTCCTTTGCGCAGGAATTTAGTGCTAATTAAGTGCTCTGGATTTGTGCTATGCAGAAAATCAGGGCACTTTTTTTTTTACCAAAAACGTGTAGTAATGCCAGCTTCAGGTGACTCTGGTATGTAAAACACTGAAACTATTAGTGCTTTAAAATTCTCCTTTGCGCAGGAATTTAGTGTTAATTAAGTCCTAGACTGTTCATAAATCTTTTAAAATTACAGATCAAACCATTAAGATGTGTAATTTGGCGATTGTGTCCGGGACTTCTGTTTTAAGTAAAAATGTTTGCTGTTAAGCATTTCATTGTACCTAGCTTATGTCGCTTTTCCATTTTTAATGGAATTCCATATTTAATTTATTGTTGTGATTTTTAATATAATTTTTCGCGAATAAAACGCAAACTACGTGTCTTATCAAAAAATGATTTCAAGCAAACTTGTAGATGTTATTTAGGCGAACAATGCAGCATGAAACATTTTAAATATAGCTTCTGTCGTTATTCAGAAAATTAAAATTTTTTATTTCATTTTTCACAATTAAAACAAAAAAACATGGACTGAAGAAAATTTGTAGAAATTTTTAAATGAACAATTTTGCTTCTGAACATTTTTTTCGTATCTCGTATAGTTTTGCTGGAAAATGGAATGGTATATTTCTTAAAATAAATTTTCGGATGATAAAACCGAAACAGTGGGTCAAAATTTGTTTCTTAATGAACTCGTCCTTTCCTTTTCCATTTAGGCCTTAAAAAAGTATGCTAAAGCGCAATCCAATCAGATTATTCCTTCGAAAGTAATAATGCTTAATCCAAAATGTGAAAATGTATGATAAAGGGCAATACTCATGAAAACTGGTGGAGTCCATGTCAATTGATCATTGAAATTTTCGTGTCGGGATGGGATTTTACTGTAATTCTGGACATATGATTGCTTGGTGGTGGAAAAAAATCCCACCAAATAGTTTTCGAAAATTTTGTGAAAAAAATACAAATGAAAAACGCGTTTTCTAAAAAATGCCACTTTTGTCTTTTTTTTTGTCAAAGGAAGGTACAAGTGTGGTCTACGAGTCCTGATATTATTCGAGTGGGTTTGCCACTAGTTTTCCACACTGAAAAAATTTTGGGCGAGCTGCTCGCCCACGTGATAGAGCTGCAACACCAAATGCGTCGCGTGCTGCTCGCCCGCCGCTTGGTGCGGATTCTCTCTCTTGTTGGGCACGCTGTGTGCCCACATTGGAACAGCTGTAGCCCCAACAGTGTTGGTACAGTAACGCTCCGTTTAGGCGGGAGAACGGCATCCCCAACCCGAGTTTCGCGCGGAGTTTGTTTCATCCGACAAACGGTTTGTCGTATATATTCGTGCTTATTTTATTTTTACAAGTGAACTTTTGATCTTGGATGATTTCTTAGAGAAGAATAACTTCTCGAATTTACGCAATGACCTCAAATGTAAATAATTTATCAATACATAAGCCTGCCGTCGTGAACAGGCGCGTGTACATAACCTATAAGCTGTAACCTATAAGGTAGAAATTTCGTATTTTTTTTGGTAAAAAACGTTAATCTTTTTTGGGATTTAAAATTAAAATATTGTTTGCTCGAAGTATGAACTGTTAAATTTTTTTTCAGTATTTATCTTTTTGGTTGAAAATTATGCTACTTAGTTGAACGTCAAACTGTTTTGTTGAAAATTAACTTTTTGGTTGATGGTTCATCATTATAGTTAAAAACTCATGTCTTTGATTGAAAATTTAAGTATTTGGTTGGAAATTAGCTTTTTTTTAAATTTTGGTTGACTCTTTCCTTTTCTCCTTCTTTTTTCTGTTGGTATGTATTTGTCTCTAATGAGCCGAAAAGGAGGTTGTTTAAAAATCTAATTTTGATTCGTGATTTTTTTCAAGCTCTGATTTCGGTACATAAAATTGTTCATAAGAAAGCAGATTTCATTTCAATCTTAAATTAATTTTTAAATAGAGACAACTTTTTACCTTAAATTGTCAAAAAACAACTATTTTTATTTAAATACTGTAACAAAAATGTTTTTAAATGTTAGCTAATTTAGAAATGTATGGTTGCTTGGATTATATCTTTTGCTATTTCGAAAATGTAATAATCTGAATAGATTGGTTGAGAATCAACCGCAAAAAAATGTCTCTTATTTTTTTTCGGATTTTGGAACAAGTTTCAGGAATCTTTTCATTATATCTACATTTGAATACTGAAATATATACTTTTAAGGTTTTCGAGACATTGTATTACGTATCACCAATTCATAAATAAAAGTTTATTTTATACCTGATGTTGAAAATTCTTTATCCTTCATTCATAAAAAAGACATAATAAGTACTGTGAGTGACTGTTGTTAAACATAAACACACATGATTATTATTAACGAAGTGTCTAGGCACACCAAAATATTTGGTGTATCGCTCACCGTATTTCGGTGAACCTATTAGGCGTCCTTTCTAGTTTCTCCTGGGCACACCCAAAATATTTCTTAAATGCTTATCGAATTTCGGTGAACCGAAAAGGTTTATTCTAAGATAATAGTTTCAATTATTCTCAACATATTATATTAACAACTGTCTATGTGTTTCATTTAATGATAACAATTAGAATTATTGACATAATTTCCAGCACAAAATCAGTCGCAGCAAGTTTTATAAAAAAAACAACATATTTTATACACGACTATCACGCAAATGTTTATAAAACTTGTTAATAAAAATTGATATTGTTGAATTAGACTGAAACTATTTAATAGAATCGGCAAGTAACATCATAAAGTCATACGCAGAATATTTTTAAAAACCAAAATAAATTTTTCCCTGTAACAATAGACGAATATAATACAATTTTTTATACAATTTGTTATAAAAAATTAAATTTTTGTCTTATAATACAACTTTCGGGCTAAAAAAATCATAAAGTCATTCCCAGCAACTTTGTATAGAAAAATTGTTTCCGTCCCTAAAAAGATACGACTACAGAACAATTATTTGTATAACTTGTTAATAAAAATCATGAATTTTTATGTTCAATTATTTTTTCACTTTAAATAACATTGTCAAGTATTTTAAAATTATTTTTCATGCCTTCAAAATATTTTCTCGTAAAAATTCGATAGATGTCTATTAGATTATAACATTTTTTTATAGCAATAAAATGTCTTTTAAACAATTTATTCCTATTATATTTGTATCTAGGCATTGACTATTATTGATTTCTGGTGTACTTAATTGTTTACACGATCACAAAATTCAACTGCGACCTGCTGCTTAATTTGTGCGCGCAAATATATTTCTGGACTCGTGGGGCAATTGCTTTCTCTTTTGTGGGACTGCAGCGTTCCCAACACGCGGGAAAGGATCTGCTCGCACGTTTGGCACTAATGCTCACTCAAATGTGGTGTGGCCGCTGCACCGACCGCCGTGGTGGCGATGCGTTTTCACTAAGAAGACAGCTGCTTGCCCAAATTTTTTTCAGTGCAGAAAAAATTCAAAAGTCAGGTCTTCTATGGCGCGGCGCGGCTCAGTAGGACACAATTATTATCATCATGTTTACATTTTTTTATAGATAAAAATTAATAAAATTGTTCATACATCGTTGACTTCTGATTTTTTACATTCTCATCATAATGAGAAAGTATTGGTTTTATGTGAAAAATGACTTTCGCGGATTCCATCAAATGTCGACGTTTTGAGGCCCCCTGAGTCAGAAAAAATGGTTTTTACGTCGGTGTCTGTCTGTCTGTCGTCGTCGTCGTCGTCGTCGTCGTCTGTATATCGGATAACTTTTGAAAGACTAATCGGATTAGATTGTGCTTTGGCACACAGTTTCAGGGGGCAAAAAGAGGAATCGAGTTCGTTAACCAGCCATTTTGGATGAAAATTCAAAAAGTTAGAGCATTTTCAAAATTTTTTAGACCACTTTTTTCCAAATTTCAAAATTATATGTGCGGGCGCTTATAGTACTCGAAAATCTAAACAATTTATCCTTACGACTTTTTTTGATGAAAAGAAAATTGTCCGAGTTACAGCATTTTCAAAATCCCCCCAAAAAAGCGAAAAGTAACATTTTCGGCCAAACAACGCACGATACGAAAAAAAGTCAAGATAGGAAAAGTGTTTCTTTTCGCACGTCCTACAAGATTATCATAACGACTTTTTGAATTTTCTTGAAAAATCGAAAATTCATATTTTTATTGCACAAGAAATAATGAAAAATCAAAAAAATCAATTTCACGGTCAAACTATGCAAGATACGACAAATCATAACTGGACTAAAATTGTGCATTCGAAAAAGATCTACACATTTCTCATGGGTCACTTTTTGATAGGATGTGTAGTTTTTGTTTTATTCGTAAAAAATAACATTAACAGTGAAAAAATCGGCCCGATACACGGAAAAAATTTATCCGTGAAGAAGTCACGAACTTGTAGCTAGGTCTCGGATACGAGATAAAAAAATGAAACATTAAATCCTTATTTCTATGAGAAATATATGGATAAATTTCGAAGTTTCTTACGAACAGTTCGAATTTCCTACGAACAGTTCCTGAAAATTTCAGACTGAAATAAAAAGAGGAAAAATTTTATTTGTGCGATTTAATTTTATATTAATTTATAAATTCGCAACTCAGAAGATTCGAACCTCAAACACTGCTGACTCACCAGTTTCTAAACATAAACCAGGAGTGCGTAAACACGCGCAGCCATCGAGGCCAAACAAAATAGGTATTATAAAACTTCTAGCCACTCATCCGACGAGCTCGAGATACACATACGAGCGCACACACGCACCGCGCGTGTGTGCGTGGGCCACGTACAAGGAGACTTAGTTTCGAGTTCCCAGATTCGTCAGGCAAGCTCGTGAGTGCTCTGAGAATCTTTTCCCAATCACTCGTAATATTTTTGTAATTATTCACGTAAAAAAAAGTGATGAACCGTTTTAGAATTTTCACATCGAGTTCGTCAATCTTTCTCAAAGTTCGTAGGTTATTTACGAAAATACATAAATATCCGATGAATTTTTCTCATATCCGAGACCTAGCTACTAGTTCGTGACTTTTTTACGGATAAATTTTTTCCGTGTAAGCGGGCACATTCTCATGAAAACTTTGCTTATTTACTTTATTTTTCATCTCGGGTGTGTTTTTTCACAATATTTCATTGTTTTTTTGTTCTCAATACTATTTCTAACGATTGAAACAATAAAATATAATAATAATTCAAACAATTTATTCTGACTGAAAATCTGACTTTTATTTCAGAATGCGTTTTGATCTTTGTTTACTAAAATAATTTCTGTGAAAAAATTCGACTATTACATTTATATTTCAAGAACTATGTTCCAAATAGACGAAATGAATATATATATATATATATATATATATATATATATATTTAAAAAAAAAAAAAGAGTTATTGGTTCCTCGTTTAGAGGTGGGCCGAGAATGCGCAGATGGAAACATATGAACTCCTATCTAATACAACGCTGCTGAAGGCTGGTGACCTTCTCAGTATAAAACATCAACCAATTGCGACTCTCTCGGTTTCCATTCCTTGTCCTCGCCCCCCCCCCTCCCCCCGTAACAGAAGTTTTGGTGGGACTGACGTAAGAACTGGACTCTTCACTATACGACGAATCACTACTTAACTTGGGCATGATTTCGACTCGCACAACAAATTTCGCGCATAAAGGTGGTAGTTGGGTGTACAATCTAAACATGAATAATACAAACAATAAAGTAGCCTCGGAATGGACTGAAACTTTGATTGAGGTTTTGAAATATGGTCAGGAGTAGATAGGGAATCACATGGTAGTCAAGGGGTCGGTTTGATTATGAATAAAAAAGCAAGATATATGTTCCAAAAACGACTTAAATACTTTTTTTCTCCCCTTTTCAGATAGTTGGAAAAAAATCTTTCTGATTGTAGGATTTATTATAAAGATACGGAAATATATGCTGAAGTAAAGGAATTACCTTCTTCATTTTAAATCAAATACAACTTTAGTCATTTTTATCTGAAGAACATTGAACATAACATATGGTCGTTGCGAAGCGCGACGACCAAATTGCGCGCAGCAAGCGCGCTCAAACTTTTGGGTTTCTATTATACGATGAACAGAAACGAGCGTGAAGCGCGAGGTGCACATAATGATCATACCAAATATCGAGCGCGAAGCGCGAGTGTCGTGATGAGAATGTGTTCCTTAAGGTCGATAGAACCTTAAGTAAATTAGTTCTTATTTTTATGTAAAACTGACATAATTAAACCAAAAGCAGGTCATAACGATGAAGCTTACTAAGAGAGTATTAGCCTGCGAAGTGCGCAATAGCGAGCACACGAAGTGTGAAAACCTAGACGACAAATGTGTCCGAGCGCGCAGCGCGAGGTGAATGCATTATCGAGCGCGAAGCGCGAGATCCAACAGGTGCGCGCCCTAGGCGCGCTGAAATTTGCGAGCGAAGCGAGCCGCGCGCGAAGCGCGCGACGAGAATGTGCCCGCGAAGCGGGCAGATTTTTTTAAAAGGTTTTTGTTACTTTTTTATTTCATAAACAAAATGACAATAACCAAAATTTTTAACTTTTGAAAATTACCGTTCGTTATAAAATATTCAGATTCCTTCAAAACGATCTAGAATCGTTGACACAACAGTTTAGACATGTTTTTATGGAGAACTGTAGAAGTATAAACATTTGTTGAATTTCTTATAAACCTGAAGCCAGCATTAATACATGTTTTTGACAAAAATTACAGGGCCCAAATTTATTTTTTGCGGTATATATTAGGACTAAATAAGCACTAGATTCCTGAGCAAAGTAGAATTTAATACTACTAATAGTTTCCGAGTTTCACATACCAGAGTCACCTGAAGCCAGCATTACTACATGTTTTCGACCAAAATTTCCGGGCACAAAATTTAACTTTTGCGGCATAAATTAGCACTAAATAATCACTAAATTCCTGCACATAGAACAATTTGATACCACTAATAGTTTTAAAGTTTCACATACCAGAGTCACCTGAAGCTGGCACTACTACATGTTTTTCACCAAAATTAACGGGCACAAAATTAAATTTTTGCGGCTTCAATTAGCACTAAATAAGCAATAAATTCCTGCTCAAAGAAGAATTTTATACCACTAATAGTTTCCAAGTTTCACATACCAGAGTCTCCTGAAGCTGGCACTACTGCATGTTTTTGATGTTCTCATCGATGATACGCTTTCAATAAGTCTTATTTAAATAGAAACTAAATAAAAAATCGGCAAATACAGTCAAATAGTACGTGCAGCATGCAGGAATTTTGCCAGTATTTGAAAAATGTATTTCCACTATGCTTTTTTTTTTTAATAATGAACAATTTATTATTCGAGTCACTAGTTTAATTTACGACAGCTATGTCTTCAGCATAATAGAGATTGTTTACTCTACGAATTGAACTCATATATTAAAAATGTAACTTTCCTAATTAATGATTACTAATCGTTTGATCTGTTAGTATTTGAAAGTGACCTTACAGCATGAATTACTAAATGTACTGCGCTGTAAATCGAACAATATGAAAAATATTCTTAAATATTTTAGGTTCTCGTAGGTTCTCTTCTATTATACACTTTTGAGAGTGTTTAATGCAATAAAAAGTAAATAAAAAATCGGAAAATATAGTCAAGTAGTACCTGAAGCATGCAGGAATTTTGCCAGTATTACAAAAAATGCATTTCCACTATGCTTTTTAAAAAATAAATGTACAATTTATTATTCGAGTCACTAGTTTAATTCGCGACAGCTATGTCCTTAGCATAATGATTGTTCACTTTACAGATTGACCTCATATATTAAAAATTTTAGTTTCCTAATTAATGCTTACTAATGAAAAATAAAAAGGATTTTCACTTATTTAATGGTTTCAACTTTATTTACCCGTATCTCCATACCATATTCGTATAGAAGTAAATTAATATACACATGCAGGCATTATTCTTAATACCGAAAACCAAAAGCTGTTCCAATAACTCTCTTGACTATTTCTCTATACTCCTCTTGTTTTACAAATTGACATTGAATTGCTGTGTGGACGAGAAGTGCTAGGATAATAAAACTTTCTATACATCATTTTTTTTATCTGAAAATGATTTTTGGCGAGTTGTTATTAAAATTTGTAAGTCTTCCGGAAGAGACAGAGTGATGGAACTTTTTTGGGTACCTTTGGAAATGAAATAGAAACATTCCAAACGGTAAAATTTTAGGTCTTGTAGTTTAAACATTTTTTGGAAACTTTTTCGATCCTTTCTTGTCTCAGAGGAAGAAAACGCGGGTGTTCAGGAAGAGACAGGGGAATGAAACTTTTTGGGGTATCCTTGAAAAACAAATAGCACCATTCCAGAGAATAAAATTTTAGGTCCAGATGTTAGGGAATGTTTTGGAATTTTTTCGCAATTTTTTATTATCTTGGGGTTGAATAGGAGGGTGTTCCGGAAGATATAGGTGAATGAAACTTTTTTCGGTATCCTTGGATATCAAGTGGAACCATTACAAAGCATAAAATTTTAGGTCCGGGAGTTAGGGCATTCTTTGGAATTTTTTGATTTCTTATCTTGGAGGTTGAAAACGAGGGTGTTCCGGAAGAGGTAGGTGAATTTAACTTCTTTTAGTATCTTGGGACATCAAATGGAACCATTTCAAAGCATACAATTTCAGGTGCGGAAGTTAGGGAATTTTTTTCGATTTTTTATTATCTTGGGGTTGAAAACGAGGGTGTTCCTGAAGAGATAGGGGAATGACACTTTTTTTGATATTTTTGAACATCAAGTGGAACCATTCTAAAGTATAAAATTTTAGGCCCGGAGGTTAGGCCATTGTTTGGAATTTTTTTCGATTTTTTATCATATCGGGGGTTGAAAACGAGGGTGTTCCGGAAGAGATAGGGGAATGAAACTTTTTCTGGTATCTTGAGACATCAATTGGAGCCATTCCAAGGCATAAAATTTTAGGTCCGGAAGTTAGGGCATTTTTTCGAATTTTTTTTTGATTTTTCAATATCTTGAGGGTTGAAAACGAGGGTGTTCCGGAAGAGATAGGTGAATTAAACTGTTTTTAGTATCTTTGGACATCAAGTGGAACCATTACAAAGCATAAAATTTCAGGTCGGGAAGTTAGGACATTTTTTGGAATTTTTTTCGATTTTTTATCATCTTGGGGGTTGAAAACCAGGGTGTTCCGGAAAAGATAGGGGAATGAAACTTTTTTTGGTATCTTTGGACATCAAGTGGCACCATTTTAAAGTATAAATTTTAGGTCCGGAGGTTAGGGCATTTTTTGGAATTTTTTTCGATTTTTTATCATCTCGGGGGTTGATAACGAGGGTGTTACGGAAGAGATAGGGGGACGAAACTTCTTCTGGTATCTTTGGACATCAAGTGGAACCATTTCAAAGTATAAAATTTCA